>JAJAGP010004557.1:0-29158 GCA_025084515.1 Ancistrus triradiatus | reverse complement strand
ATCACTACATGGTAAAGAATGACTGATTAGTGTGTTTGGGGCCAATACCGATAGCCAATCACCTTTCAGCACGAACTTCCGATACCATTTTAGTCCCTTAGTCAAAAGACCGGTGACCAAGAGGGTTTGCGCCGGGCTGCACTCCCTAGATTAAATGCTATATGGAAATACAAAGTTGGGGTTCACACGGGTCTGCAGCAAGTTATTTCGTAAAATATGGCTCCTTTGTTTCATGTTCATTTACTGACTCGCAGGAACAGCTAAATTAGAGAAATTTTGTCCGATTGCATATTTGAGTTGAAAATCAACCAATACTGAAATATAGCCAATCAATCCTTTTGTCTCTACCACATGATGTTCCAAATATCTTCTTTCCGCTACATATCCCTCTACTTATCCCTTTTATCTGTGAGTAAAGCAAACATTTTTCAGTGGTTAATCATGCGGTAATAACTCATTATAACACTATATTATTTAGTGCTAAAAACAGTGAGACAGTAGAGAACATGTTGCACCACCCAGTTCTCAGAGAAGAGGCAGGGGGTCTATTTAGATAACGCTATTATATTTTGCTGACATCACTGAAAGGAGCTAAGGATTTAAATATGTAGGAACAAGGTAGGAATTAGGAAATAGGGTCACCCTGGCTGAACCAGTTTCTGGAACAAGGTAGATTCTGATGAAGTCGAAATCTGCCACATCACATCCTGAAAATTGAGACTGAAATTAAGACTGACTAGAACTGCTACTGTTGCCTTGGTTTAAGCACATGCTTCCTACATAACCAGGACCTGGTGCTGGAGTTTGTGTTCATCTGCAATTCCAGTCAGATACAGTTTTATTCATGAGGCCCGTAAGCACATTGATAACATTAATGCCAAAAATCTAAATTAGATCAACGGTGTGGTTAAACTTATGAGTAAGACCGAGGACATGCTGAGAATCACCAACAGAGTTCATGTGAATTTGAATTTTGTCCTTGCAGGACCTCTTTTTTCTCTTCCTCATGTGAATATTGCAGTCACAGTAGACCAAGATCTCAAATAAACCATATTATGTACCTTGGCATTTTCATCAGACCAAAAGCCACTTTATAGCAATACCTCCATCTCATTATTGTACATTAGGGATATAAGCAGGCCGAGTACATTTTTAAATATCAAAGATTTGTGGTTTGAGTCTTATTCCTGTTTAACTGAGAAAAGGAAGAATGTAGAAGCTTAACAAAATACAGTGTAACTCTTATGCACTCAATAAATCCCGAATTTACATTTAAGAAACACGCTGAGATTACAGATAATAGCATCTCTTAAGCAGTGTGAGGAAAGGTGAGAAGCAACAATCATTGGTACTAGAAAGGTGGTGAGTAATAGACACTGGAAAGGGGTAACAGACACACCTGAGAATAAAGGGAACAGTTATAGTCACATGTGAGAGTAAGTAGGAGTTAGAGTTAGTTGTTTGAAAAAAGAATGTCTTTGAAATCAATAAGATTAAAATAGAAGAGTTACAATTAAAAATGTGTGCAGTGTGTACAGTGGGGCAAAAAAGTATTTAGTCAGCCACTGATTGTGCAAGTTCTCCCACTTAGAAAGATCAGAGATGTTTGTAAGTTTCATCATAGGTACACTTCAACTATGAGAGACAAAATGAGAAAAAGAATCCAGGAAATCACATTGTAGGATTTTTAAAGAATTTAATTGTAAATTATGGTGGAAAATAAGTATTTGGTCAATAACAAAAGTTCAACTCAATACTTTGTAACATAACCTTTGATGGCAATGACAGAGGTCAAATGTTTCCTGTAAGTCTTCACCAGGTTTGCACAAACTGTAGCTGGTATTTTGGTCCATTCCTCCATGCAGATCTCCTCTAGAGCAGTGATGTTTTGGGGCTGTTGCTGGGAAACACGGACCTTCAACTCCCTCCACCAATTTTCTTTTGGGTTGAGGTCTGGAGACTGGCTAGGCCACTCCAGGACCTTGAAATGCTTTTTACGGAGCCATTCCTTCGTTGCCCGAGCGGTGTTTTTGGGATCACTGTCATGCTGGAAGACCCAGCCACATTCCATCTTCAATGCTGTCACTGATGGAAGGAGTTTTTGGCTTAAAATCTCATGATACATGGCCCCATTCATTCTTCCCTTAACACGGATCAGTCGTCCTGTCCCCTCCTGCAGAAAAACAGCCCCAAAGCATGATGTTTCCACCACCATGTTTCACAGTAAGTATGGTGTTCTTGGGATGCAACTCAGCATTCTTCTTCCTCCAAACATGACGAGTTGAGTTTTTACCAAAAAGTTTAGTCTCTTAGTCAAAAGACCAGTGACCGAGGGGGTTTGCGCAGGGCTGCACTCCCTAGATGAAACGCTATATGGAGATACAGAGTTGGGGTTCGCATGGGTCTGCAGCAAGTTATCTCGTAAAATATGGCTCCTTTGTTTCATGTTCATGCTCCCACAGTTGATTTATTCACACCGACCTGCTTGCCTATTGTAGATTCACTCTTCCCAGCCTGGTGCAGGTCTACAATTTTCGTCCTGGTGTTCTTCCACAGCTCTGTGGTCTTGGCCATGGTTGAGTTTGGAGTCTGACTGTTTGAGGCTGTGGACAGGTGTCTTTTATACAGATAACGAGGTCAAACAGGTGCCATTAATACAGGTAATGAGTGGAGGACAGAAGAGCTTCTTAAAGAACAAGTTACAGGTCTGTGAGAGCCAGAAATCTTATTTTCCACCATGATTTACAATTCAGTTGTTTAAAAATCCTACAATGTGATTTCCTGGATTTCTTTTTCTCATTTTGTCTCTCATAGTTGAAGTGTACCTATGATGAAAATTACAGACCTCTCTCACCTTTCTAAATAGGAGAACTTGCACAGTCAGTGGCTGACTAAATACCTTTTTGCCCCACTGTATGCAGCACATGTATGGGTGCAGCATGTTAACAATGAAGATTAGTTTTCCTTTTTCTTAAATTGTGAAAAAAAAAACAATCAGGATTATTAAATTATATAAATTACTGTACATTACTCCTATTCATAAAGGCTAATCTTAAAGCCCGCACTGATTAAAAAAGATGGTAGAGGTAAAAACTTACCAAAGTGATCTGAATAGTTATTTTATGTTGTGAAATGGTCAATAGCATAAAAAATTGCTTTTGAGATCTAGAAGGAGTGATTTCAATGTTGAGATTAATTCCAAAGTGGTGTTACTGTGATGTATCCAGGACTTGAATAAATCCAGAGGCAATCCAAACCTGATTGACTAATACAGCTCACAGTCACTTCCTAATTATGCTGGATTAAATATTATTTTTTTAACAAAAAACTTATTTCATCTTAAAGAAGTCCTAACCAATCAGAACGCTAGCTTGGCTTTATTAACCACCTATCATGGATGAAGACAATGCCAACAGACGGATAGTATGACTCTGAAATTTTGTCTCGATTGCTAGTTCCTAAAAATCTTAGACCTGCTTTGAGGGTAGCCCACTGGAAATAACAACTACACATAAAAGTAAGCAGAAAGAATAACAGCCACATAATACATGGCCATGGGTGGCCTTAAAAATGTAGCCATAGACCGAAAATTAGGTGGGAGACTATTTGAAACTTGATATTTGATGAGTAATTGATGTTGCACTAATCTGATATTCTTCTATACTGTAGTTGTGCATTGTTAAATAGGAGTGCTTATATTTAATACTTCAGATTTTTCAAAATTAATTTGTGGTTTTCTCTGTTTAATTAAAAACACAATTGCAAGTTTCTGCCAGTCATCGAAATATCCATTCTTTATATCCTGCAAGAATGTTTTAATGTATGAATCTGAGTAGAACATGGTTTGTGCAAAATAAAACCTATCTGAGTTCTTATCCATAAATGTGACGGACAGTAACAAAGTCCTGTTTTATATTCGGTTATTGCATGTTCATCCCTCAAGTTCTATACATGTTTTATGAATCATAACCCCTACAGGGTATATACATTTTTAAAATACTTGACTTTTCAAGGCAGCGTTGGTGAATATATGTATCTGAGGTATACTGTTTGCTCATCTGTCCAAAATGAGTGTCATGAACAGCTGGTCAGTGGTTCCAGGTAGTACAGAATTGTACTCTCCTTAAATTAGTTATTGAACACACACACACACACACACACACACACACACACACACACACAATCAAACACTTAAGGTCTAAGGTCAAATTTTCTATTTGCACTTTCTCAATAGTCATCTATAAAAACCATAGGCTGGCTAACAAATACGAATCTTTAAGTTTCTCCTATTTTGTGTTTAGTGCGTGAGGCGCGGAATCTGATTCCAATGGACCCCAATGGCCTGTCCGACCCCTATGTGAAGCTCAAACTCATTCCAGATCCCAAGAGCCACAGCAAACAGAAAACCAAAACTATTCGTTCCACTCTGAACCCTGTCTGGAACGAGAGTTTTGTCTTGTGAGTGTGTGTGTACTTCAAATCTGGAATTCAAATCTAACACATAATTTGAATTATTTTTCATGTCTCTACACTTCATGGTCATTTCTTACTCTCTCTCTCACTTGCTGTCTCCTATCCTCCCTCTAGTTCAGTGAGGGGAAGGCAGTGGGACAGGCGCTTGTCAATTGAGGTATGGGACTGGGATCGTACATCTCGGAATGACTTCATGGGTGCCCTCTCATTTGGAGTGAGTGAAATTTTTCGCCGTCCTGTCAGTGGCTGGTTCAAACTACTCAACCAGGATGAAGGGGAATACTACAACATACCAGTACCCGACCCAGACATTCAGGTACCTGATCCACCCTTGATCTTCTTTGGGGAGTGCAGAGCGCATGTGGAATGTCCAGGGCATTTAGGTCATGAATGAAAAAAGCTGGAGCTCCCGCTGCGATATCCCTCCTTTCTGCTATGAAACATGCTCACATGGGGGCAGTAGAGTTCCATTTATCGGGCACTGACCTTGTTAATTCACACACACTTTCTGAATGTTTCTATGTTTGTCTTTCTCTAATTAGGAGCCAGACTCTGCTGTCTCTCCCTCTCTTCCTCCTGCCCCTACTACACCCTCCACACCTGTGCCAGTCGTGACTTCACCCGTTGTGAGCCCCACAACCACGAGCTTACCGACAGGAAAGTGCCGAGTCGGACTACATGAATTCAACTTCCTTATGGTGCTAGGAAAGGGTAGCTTTGGCAAGGTACAGTAGGAAAACACATCACAGTATCACAATGTACCTAACAAAGATGCGTCTATTTTGCATATAAATAACAACATTTTTTTTCTTGTAAATACACAGTAAATTTCTGAAATGTTGATTTATCATTATTTATCAATATTACAGTTTGATCACCAAAGCTCATATAGCAGCAGATCAAGCTTCTTTGTGTTTGTCTGACCTTATAGAGTATGTCTGAAAAGAGTAAAATCTCTAGCAATTGTGTAGTGCAGCCACCTCAAAACCTAAATTCATGCCAGCAATCGAAGTAGTGACACGAGTGAAACATACATGATGGACATCTGGTATGTGCCACATAACATCCATTTGGGTAATGTCCGTTTGCATGAGTATATCCGTGGTAAGGTTATTATCTTTATTATTAACCTATAAAACTCATATATTATGTTGCCACATACATTAGCTGACACAGAGCTATGATGATGCACACAACAGCGCAGCAATTATGTACAGGAAGTTATTTAAACACCAATTACAAAAGTGAGCACTTAATTTTGAAGTTTCAGATGAATAATAAGGCATGCAGACGAGTAATCAGCAATTCAGAGGAGTCAGAGCATGGCGGGGTGTGTGAGCATGCCGCAGGATAATCAGCCTGCAGGGAGATGAACCAGCATGCAGCCAAATGAGTCAGCAAGAGAGCAAAAGCAGCAAGTTTGCGTCAGTGGAAACTGTGTGGCATGGGTGTGAGCCATTTGCCTGGTGTAAAGCTCCTCATAAGCACTGCACAGATAAGACAGACTGGATCTGTGTTCTGCAAACTGTGCGTGGATCGCTGGACTGTATGTACTGTATGTGTACAGTGTCTTGGCTATTTATTCAATACAGGTAGACTACAGTATCCCTATGTATAGCTTTGCTACATAATATGTAGTATGTAAGTATGTATATTTAACCAGGTGTTCAGTACAATCTGACAGAGCGTACTGTGGATTTTAAGTCCACTTGGAAATGTTTGGTCCTCCATTCACCAATAACTTTGACATATCGGACCCTAATGCCTCAAGGATCTACTTACAACCACAGCACAGGTCAGTGTTCTGCCAATGTTTTACAGCCAACCCTCTCAGGTGTGCAGATAGGCCTCCAGCTAGACTGTGGCATCACAGGAGATTACAAAGCAATTGGTCTGTGAAAACTCAACCTCCTGATCAGATTGCCAATGCTTTTCAGCCTTACAAGGGGGATTTGTACACTCAGATCACATATCCACAGTGTACATGTAATCCATTATGGCAGCACAAGGTTGTGTGCAGTGCTAACCCTTCTAAATCCAGGTTTCTCGTCCTGAGGGCATCATACCTACTCGGCATAGCCAACAACATGTGACCTCCTAACACGTGTGCCACATGCTGATCTCTGGCACTTGGTTGCTTCACTCAGATGTGTGAAGCAAAATATAAGGGATGTTCAGATAACCACAGGTTGACCTATTTTTCTCTCAAGATGGGCCAACGAGGCTAGTGTATGCCTTTCTCCTTACAGAAGTTCGGGAAAGAATTCTTCCCCCTTGTGTTGTCTCTCTACTAACCTTTTCTAATAGCTATGACAACAAGCTTGGTGTCCCCTGCACAAAGTCATTCCAGCTAAGGTTATAGCCCATGAGACCAAAGCAGCTTGCATGTAGTTTTAAACTTGTGGGCATCCCACCAAATAGACCAACACTCATGATCTAATTGAAATCAGGGAAGTATCCTTCCTCATTGAATGTTTATATTTCATTGGCTATATTCGAAATGGCACACTAATATACTGCATACTACACTAGTATGTACTGCACACTGCATACTGCCCCCTGTGTGTTTGTTTGTTTATTTGGTTTATTTAATGTCGCTATCAGCATCAGTAGACATTTCAGCGACACACACACAGGTTATGTCTATACACAAGGTTACATCAAGACTAGTCACAGATATACACTCAAGTCCATGGCAATTTAACCCAGTGTTTCTCAGTCCTGGTCCTGGCGCCCCACTACTCTGCATGTTTTAGTGTTTTCCTGCTCCCAACACACCTGATCCAACTACTCAGCTCATTAACAAGCCTGTTATTGAGTTAAAGTGGGTGTGTTTAAACAAGAGAAGCACTAAATTGTGCAGAGTGGTGGGGCACCAGGACCAGGATTGAGAAACACTGGCGAAACCAATCAACCTAACAACTGTCTTTGGATGGTGGGAGGAAACCGGAGTAAACTCATGCAGACACAGGGAGGACATGCAGACTCTTCTTGCTGTGAGGCAGTGGTGCTACCCACCATTTTCATTTTTAGCACGTTCGTCACACTTAAGTGTTTCTGAACATCAAACCAATTTAAATATTAGTCAAAGACAACACAAGTAAACACAAAAGGCAGTTTTTAAATGAAAGTGTTTATTTTTAAGGGAGAAAAAAATCCAAACCTACATGGCCCTGTGTGAAAAAGTAATTGCCCCCTAAACCTAATAACTGTTTGGGCCACCCTTAGCAACAACAACTGCAACCAAGCGTTTGCAATAACTTGCAATGAGTCTTTTACAGCATTGTGGAGGACTTTTGGCCACTCACCTTTGCAGAATTGCTGTAATTCAGCCACATTGGAGGGTTTTTGAGCATGAACGGGCTTTTTAAGGGCATACCACAGCATCTCAATAGGATTCAGGTCAGGACTTTGACTAGGCCACTCCAATGTTTTCATTTTGTTTTTCTTCAGCCATTCAGAGGTGGACTTGCTGGTGTGTTTTGGATTATTGTGCTGCTGCAGAATCCAAGTTTGTTTCAGATTGAGGTCGCGAACAGATTGCCGGACATTCTCCTTCAGGATTTTTTGGTAGACAGCAGAATTTAATTTATATTTTGGTAGACAGTTCCATTTATCACGGCAAGTTTTCCAGGTCCTGAAGCAGCAAAACAGCCCCAGACCTTCACACAACCACCACCATATTTTATATAATGTTGGTATAATGTTCTTTTTCTGAAATGCTGTGTTACTTTTACACCAGATGTAATGGGACACACACCTTCCAAAGAGTTCAACTTTTGTCTCCTCAGTCCACAGAATGTTTTCCCAAAAGTCTTGGGGATCATCAAGATGTGTTCTGGAAAAATTGAGACGAGCTTTAATGTTCTTTTTGCTCAGCAGTGGTTTTTGTTTTGGAACTCTGCCATGCAGGCCATTTTGCCCAGTCTCTTTCTTATGGTGAAGTCATGAACACTGACCTTAACTGAGGCAAGTGAGGCCTGTAGTTCTTTGGATGATGTTGTGGGGTCTTTTGTGACCCTTTTGATGAGTCGTTGCTGCGCTCTTGGAGTAATTTTGGTCGGCCGGCCACTCCTGGGAAGGTTCACCACTGTTCCGTGTCTTCGCCATTTGTGAATAATGGTTCTCACTGGGGTTCTCTGGAGTCCCAAAGCTTTAGAAATGGCTTTATAACCCTTTCCAGACTGTCAGAGGTCAATTACTTTATTTCTCAATTGTTCTTGAATTTCTTTGGATCTCGGCATGATGTGTAGCTTTTAAGGATCTTTTGGTGTACTTCACTTTGTCAGGCAGGTCCTATTTAAGTGATGTCCTTATTGAGAACAGGTGTGGCAATAATCAGGCCTGGGTGTGGATAGAGACAGTGCACTCAGGTGTGATAAACCATTGTTATGTATAGTATAGTTAAGTTATGGGGGACAATGACTTTTTCACACATGGCCATGTAGGTTTGGATTTGTTTCTCCCTTAATAATAAACTCCTTCATTTAAAAACTGTATTTTGTGTATGCTTGTGTTGGCTGACTAATATTTAAATTGGTTTGATGTTCCGAAACACTTAAGTGTGACAAATCCGCAAAAAAAAAAAGGAAATCAGGAATGGGGCAAAAACTTTTTTATCTTTTTACTCACATTTATACATAGTTGGCAGCAATATCCGCCCTCATGTTGTATTGGTGAAACAGGCTGAGCTGGTGAGGTCAAGGTGCATGAAGACAGCTCCCCATGCATACTTGAATATCTGACCAGAGTACTACACCATCCAGGCATCTTTAGGGCACTACAGATTTCATTTTGGTTGCATACTGCATACTACACACTACTTTTAGGCAGAAGTAGTATGCGAGTAGTATGCAGTATGGCCATTTCAAATACACCCATTGTCTAGCCACTGAATCCAGTTTTACCACTTTGGTCTGGGTTCCTATTACTTGGTGGTCATGTTCTTGAAACAGGTGTTAGAGGTTACACCTACCCAATTGTAACTGCAATCATGTGGAATTGATACTTCCTAGTGGTGCAGAGGCCATAAGTGCTTTGCCTCTAAGTTGTGTAACATCAGCTGCTACATCAGCAGGCCAAGAACCATCTGTCTTATAAACTGGCAAAACACTCCTCTTGACATTGACGGTATGCATCATCCACCCTGGCAGTCAGCAAATATGAAACAGGACACTAATTACACATGCAACTGTAGTTATGTAAGTAGTGGATGACCGCGAGGGACCTTGGTCATTCAAAGGGTGCAACACACTGTAAGTCAAAACACATTATACAGCACATAACAAAAACACCATCTTATCTGGTATCATATTACCCAAGGTGGCCACTTCATCTTATTGCTTTGCCTTCTTCAAAGTCCAAAAGAGGTTTGTTTGCTCCCGTTGTACCTTAGTGCCTGCTGTGATTATTTTAGCACTGACTGATGTGCATCTGTAATAGTGACTCGTCTGACCACAGAAGTCGACACTGCTTCTGGACATGTTTAACATAACCTACGTATTGTAGTGCTTGACTAAGGTTTGCCAAAGTAATCCCTTGCCCATGTGGTTATGTCAGGTATTGATTGATGACTGTTCTTGATACAGTGCCGTCTGAGGGATTGGAGCACCAAGCATCAAGGGAGTTCAGAATACGCTTGTGCCCTTGCCCTTTATGCACTCAAAGTCCTCCAGATTCCTTGAATTGTTTAATGATATTATGCACTGTACAGGAAGAAAGATACAAGTAATTTCCATCTTTCAAATATTTCTTTGAGGAACATTGTTTTTAAATAGTTAAATAATATTCTCACACATTTGTTTACTAACTGGAGATCCTCTGCCCATCTTTGCTCCTCAAAGACTTTTGTGGATACTGCTTTTGTACCAAATCATGATTACAAACACCTGTTGACGTCACCTGTTTGAAATCACATCATTATTTAATTTTTTAACCTCATTAGTAGTCCTACATTTCCCCCATCCCAACTTTTTTTGGAATGTGTTACAGGCTTTTAACTCTGAGACATTATGCAGGTGATGCTGGCAGAAGAGAGAGGGGGTGACCGTCTGTTTGCAGTGAAGGTGCTGAAGAAGGATGTACTGTTTCAGGATGAGGACACAGAGAGTGCCATGGTGGAACGGAGAGTGCTCGGACTACATGGCCGTCCTCACTTCCTCACAGCCCTCTATTGTGCTTTTCAAACTGAGGTATGTGTTGTATTTCATATATATATATATATATATATATATATATGTATAAATCATATCATAGGTACACTTCAACTATGGGAGACAAAATGAGACAAAAAAATCCAGGAAATCACATTGTAGGATTTTTAAAGAATTTAATTGTAAATTATGGTGGAAAATAAGGTCAAGAAATTTGGTTCAACTCAATACTTATTGTAAAATAACCTTTGTTGGCAATTACAGAGGTCAAATGTTTCCTGTAAGTCTTCACCAGGTTTGCACACACTGTAGCTGGTATTTTGGCCCATTCCTCCATGCAGATCTCCTCTAGAGCAGTGATGTTTTGGGGCAGCACAAACTTTTAACTCCCTCCACAAATTTTCTATGGGGTTGAGGTCTGGATACTAGCTAGGCCACTCCAGGACCTTGAAATGCTTTTTACGGAGCCACTCCTTCGTTGCCCAAGCGGTGTGTTTGGGATCATTTTCATGCTGGAAGACCCAGCCACGTTCCATCTTCAATGCTCTCACTGATGGAAGGAGGTTTTGGCTTAAAATCTCACGATACATGGCCCCGTTCATTCTTCCCTTAACACGGATCAGTCATCCTGTCCCCTCTTGCAGAAAAACAGCCTCAAAGCATGATGTTTCCACCCCCATGCTTCACAGTAGGTATGGGGCAACTCAGAATTTTTCTTCCTCCAAATACAGCGAGTTGAGTTTTTACCAAAAAGTTCTATTTTAGTTTCATCTGACCACATGATATTTTCCCAATCCTCTTCTGGATCATCCATATGCTCTCTGGCAAACTTCAGACAGGCCTGGACATGTACTGGCTTAAGCAGGGGGACACGCATGGCACTGCAGGATCTGAGTCCTTCACGGCGTAGTGTGTTACTGATGGTAGCCTTTGTTACTTTGTTACTTTACTCTCTGCAGGTCATTCATCAGGTCCCTCCGTGTAGTTCTGGGATTTTTGCTCACCGTTCTCATAATCATTTTGACCCCACAGGATGAGATCTTGCATGGGGCCCCAGATTGAGGGAGATTATCAATGGTCTTGTATGTCTTACAATTGCTCCCCAGTTGATGTTATTCACACCAACCTGCTGGCTATTTTGATTCACTCTTTCCCAGCCTGGTGCAATTTTCCTTTCTTCCTGCAGCATTTTCTTCCTGGTGTCCTTCGACAGCTCTTTGGTCTTGGCCATGGGTTGAGTTTTGGAAGTGACTGTTTGGGCTGTGGACAGGGTTTTTATACAGATAACGAGGTCACAGGTGCCAAGTTATACATTAACGAGTGGAGGACAGAAGAGCTTTCTTAAATAAGAAGTTACCTGTCTGTGAGAGCCAAAATCATACTTGTTTGTGGGTGACCAAATACTTATTTTCCACCATGATTTACAATTAAATTCTTTAAAAATCCTACAGTATGATTTCCTGGATTTTTTTTTCTGATTTTGTCTCTCATAGTTGAAGTGTACCTATGATGAAAATTACAGACCTCTCTCAGTTGGAGAACTTGCACAATCAGTGACTGACTAAATACTGTTTTGCCCCACTGTATATATACATACATATATATAGAGGAACACCACACCTGACTCATTTGTTCGCATTGGCCATTGACTAGCTTAATTTGGCTTAAATCTTGATTTGTCTCAGACCAAGTTTCCATGTTGGACAGAGTTATGCTCTTCTGCTATTAATGTAAAATTGAATGTAATGTGAAATTTCACATAATTACAGGTATGAGCCAAATAACATCCATTTACATATATGTCCAGTGCAGCGTCTGGTGCAAAAAGTATTATTAAACACAAAGTTTTCTTAAAAATATGCTGTGTCAGTATGTGCCAACTGAATGCTGAGCAGCGTTTTTATGGTGTTGTGCTCCTTATAAGTACTAAGATGATAATGAGCAGGTATTACCACTCAGGAACATTACATGCACTGGATCTGTGCTCTTCAGTGTGAGAACCTTGCGTGGATAGCGGGAGAGTTACGGATTAGTTTTTATTTAAGAATTTCAGAAAGCCGACATACCACAGGTGGAGAAATACGCAGAGTAAGAATAACAGCGTCTTTGCAATGCAGTCACTAGAGTTGTAATGAGCTACTTTCTCTCAGCCTTGTGTACATTTCACAGTTCACATTGTGTGCTTCTCACTTCCCTGCTCTCTTCTGAAATACCTGATAACCTCAAAAATACAACAGGACATATGTTGCACTGTCACATAAAAGACAGTTTCTCGTTCCATAAACGTGTGTGTGTGAGAGAGACAGAGAGAGAGAGGGAGAACAGGCGTGGGGTGAGGAGGGGCTGAGAGAATCCATGTTCTGCATGCAGTTTTACAGTGAACTCATTTTACCCATTTTAAATAGTAAAAAAACAAAGAAAATCTATATCCGGTATACTACATTATTTCATATATAGCATTGCTAATACGGTATACAATGTAGCGTTTGGACAATGTCTAGTTTGCATGTAGTGAAATTTCAAAAGAATGTTGGACATTAAGTGACCCATACCTGTGTTAAACGTCACTGATGCTGCATGCTGGCCTAAATGCATATCATAATTGTTAAATGCCTAAATTAGTAAGGACATTAATAGTGCTTGGGGGAGAGGTTACTTAATGAGATCAAATTGCTTTTTAAAAAAACTGTCTGAAGGGGATTGCGTAAGAAGTCAGCTTGCGTGATTGTGTGTGTGTAGGAAAGGTAAGTAAGTTATGACTGACAAGTTATATTTTCATACCATGCCACTTTCCACTTGTAAATTCATGGAGTTCTGATAAAGATAGAAATGTGTCTGACAAATGATCTGTAATTGGTTTCAATTGTAGGATCGCCTGTATTATGTAATGGAATATGTGAATGGAGGGGATCTCATGTTTCATATTCAGATAGTTGGAAAATTCAAAGAACCGCATGCAGCGTGAGTACTGCACCACATCCCTTATTTCTCTGAATCTGTAATCTCGAGCTAACCACCTGAATAGGTTCACACAAGTACGTAATATTCCTCTTGCAGGTTCTATGCGGCAGAGATAGCGGTGGGTCTCTTTTTCCTGCACAGCAAAGGCATCATCTACAGGTACAGCAGAAAGGACAGGAACTCTATTTAATCTCCAGATACTGTGCAGTCAAGCATGACAGTCTGTAACAAGGAAGCTTTTGCTTGTTTACCCCTATCTCTTTACTGTCGCTCTCTTTTTTTTCCACTTGCCTTGTCTCTCACTATTAGAGATCTGAAGCTGGATAATGTGCTTCTGGACAGTGAGGGGCACATAAAGATTGCTGACTTTGGCATGTGCAGGGAGGGGATGATGGAAGGAGATACCACACGGACCTTCTGTGGCACCCCAGACTACATAGCTCCTGAGGTCCACTGATTCAGTCATGATTCAAACCATCACAACATTTTCATCTTCAGCCTCCTGTGCCAGTGGCCATTCTAGACCATTTGAAGTTTTGGGGGGCACAGCCTGGGGCTATGGTAGAGGGGCCAATTATGTTCTCCCTTAATGTGCATTGTCGATGTGTGTTTGCAAGAGTGAGGTAACTCACATTTAGGGAGTGCTGCCCAACTAGAATGTCCACTGTCCCATGCATTGCTTCAAATTAATGAATACTACATTTGTATCTTAGATGTCATAACAAAGATTAGCTCTAAATATCTTGGTAATATTTAAACCATCCAGTGTAAAACATTTGTAATCATAACACACTGGAACAAATGAAGAGCCTAATAAAACTTACATTTCTGCTTAATGGACAGCGCACACCGATGACCTTATACAATTCTGTCAGGTGTGTGGTCAGATATACAAGGTGTGTTCAAATGTAAATTCCATGGTCAGACCAATTTCACAGTGAAGACATTTAAAGTCACTTCAAGCGGTCTGAAGACGCCATGTCAATCATGTGTATTTCCAGACATGTGCATGCACATTTGTGTCCATGTATTAAAAGTGATCAGACTCATTTTAATGTTTGTAGTACAACACTTGACAGAAGTGAGTGTGTGTGTGTGTGTAACAAGGTTTATTTAAATGAAATGCAAGAACTGACATTAGAACAACATAAGGGCTGACAACAAGGCAAATGTTCATTGCTGACAATGACCTACAGGCTAACAGGGCACTAGGTGCTAACTAGGTTCTAACCAGTGTTAACTTCATTGACAAATGAATTTCTCCATAGTTTTTGTGAACAGCTCATTTTTTTTCTAACAAAAATGAGACGATGACTAAATAAAAATTCATGAAAAATGACAAAAAGTAGGATGAAATGAATTGACACTTTTGTCAACGAATAAAAACGAAATGAAAATGTTTGGCAGAGACAACATCCAATCAGAACTGATCAAACACGGCAATGTAAACTACTGGGAGAAAGTGGAGAGTATATATATGAGCACATTTCTCATTTGATGTGAATGAAAACGAGACTCTTTGTAAACCATGTGGGGCGATCATCTCCAGTAAAAATACAACAAATTGTAATGACATCAGCAGGCATGTCATCCTGAAACTGTGGTCAGGCTATCCGCACCGAAATGGTGCGAGCTCCTATTTTAGCGGTATTATGGTAGTGCGCTGCAAACGCACTCTTAAGTTCATTATGTTCAAACCAATATTTTAGCTAATAAAATAGGGATTAAAATATGTTTCCAGGTTGCGATATATTTTGATAACTGGATATTTATGAATGAACGCATAGAGAACATGCACATATATCTTCTGGTCTTATATGTTTTATAAAGCTCATATAATTTAACTCGCTATTGTACAATTTTATTGTTCTATTTGAAGCAGATTGGTGGGAGTTATGAGTTTTGGTGACCACTTTACTGTATACTGTTATTGTCAATACATGCATATAGACCTGAGCTTATATCTTAATTAGATCTTATAATATATCACTCATTCCAGCTTGATTCTATTTTAGAACATCTGGTGAATGTCCCCACCAAGTTTGAAGCAGATCTATGGTGGTGCTCGAAAGGTTTTGAACTCTTTAGAATTTTCTAGATTTCTGCATAAATATGACCTAAAACATCAGATTTTCACACAAGTCCTAAAAGTAGATACAGAGAACCCAGTTAAACAAATGAGACAAAAATATTATACCTGGTCATGTATTTATTGAGGAAAATGATCCAATATTACATATTAGCGAGTGGCAAAAGTTTGTGAACCTCTAGGATTAGCACTTAATTTGAAGGTGAAATTAGAGTCAGGTGTTTTCAATCAATGGGATGACAAGCAGGTGTGAGTGAGCACCCTGTTTTATTTAAAGAACAAGGATCTATCAAAGTCTGCTCTTCACAACACGTTTGTGGAAGTGTATCATGGCACGAGCAAAGGAGAGTTCTGAGGATCTCAGAAAAAGTTGGTGATGCTCATCGGGCTGGAAAAGGTTAAAAAACCATTTGGACTCCATCAATCCACAGTCAGATTGTGTACAAATGGAAGAAATTCAAGCCATTGTTACCCTCCCCAGGAGTGGTCGACTAACAAAGATCACTCCAAAAGTAAGGCGTGTAATAGTTGGCAAGGACAAAGGACCCCAGGGTAACTTCTAAGCAACTGAAGGCCTCTTTCACATTGGCTAATATTAATGTCCATGAGTCCATCATCAGAAGAACACTGAACAACAATGGTGTGCATTGCAGAGTTGCAAGGAGAAAGCCACTGCTCTCCAAAAAGAACATTGCTGCTCGTCTGCAGTTTGCTAAAGACCACGTGGACAAGCCAGAAGGCTATTGGAAGGATGTTTTGTGGACGGATGAGACCAAAATCTAACTTTTTTGTTTAAAAGAAAAGCGTTATGTTTGGAAAAGGGAAAACTCTACATTCCAGCATAAGAACCTCATCCCATTTGTGAAACATGGTAGTGGTAGTATCATGGTTTGAGCCTGTTTTGCTGCATCTGGTCCAGGACAGCTTGCCATCATTGATGGAACAAAGAATTCTGAATTATATCAGATAATTCTAAAGGAAAATGTCAATAAGGTGACATTTCAAGGAAAGGTGGGTGATGCAGCAAGACAACGACCCTAAGCACACAAGTTGTTCTACCAAAGAATGGTTAAAGAAGAATATAGTTAATGTTTTGGAATGGCCAAGTCAAAGTCCTGACCTTAATCCAATCGAAATGTTGTGGAAATACCTGAAGTGAGCAGCTAATGTGAGGAAACCCACCAACATCCCAGAGTTGAAGCTGTTCTGTACGGAGGAATGGGCTAAAATTCCTCTAAGCTGGTGTGCAGGACTGATCAACAGTTACAGGAAACATTTAGTTGCAGTTATTGCTGCACAGGGGGGTCACACCAGATACTGAATGCAAAGGTTCACATACTTACTAATATGTAATATTGGGTCATTTTCCTCAATAAATAAATGATCAAGTATAATTGTCTTATTTGTTTAACTGGATTCTCTTTATCTACCTTTAGGAATAGTGTAAAAATCTGATGATGTTTTAGGTCATGTTTATGAAGAAATACAGAAAATTCTAAAGGGTTCACAAACTTTCAAGAACCACTGTATGGTGGAAATTGAGTTATAACCACTTCAATGTGTACTGCTATTACCTTTGCATGCATGTAGATGTTTCATTTCATCAAAGTGCGAAGGAAAATGTTTAAAAAAGCATTTACATATTGCAACCTTTACATTTCATATTTTAGTCATCTGAATCTACTGTAGATTTAGTGGATTATAATCTTCATTTAGTCTACTGAAACTAGACTAAAACTAAAAACAATTCACATGACTAAATTATAACTAAAACTAAATTATGTTTTAAGATTATGACTAAAACTAAATCAAAATTTACTTTCAAAATAAACACTGGTGCTAACAAGAGCTAAAGGCTAAAAAAGCTTAAATATGATAGGAACCTGTTAAAACCAGCTAAACCAGCCTAACACCAACTAAACCAAGCTGGCAGACCAGCCTTTCCAGCTTTAAAAAAACAGCCTGTTTTTTAAGCCGTAAACAAGGACAGTATAAGAACAAACACATGGGTGTGAAATACAAGAACCAAGAAAACATAATCTTGATTCTCAGCAAATGAATGTGAATGTTAATTGCTTACAGTGAGCTAAGAGCAAACAAGGATATATGAGCTAACAAGAAGCTAGAGGCTAACAATCTGCTAGGCTCTAACTAGTTAGAACAAGCACATGGGCATGAAATGCAAGACCCAACCATTAGAGCAATGTAATCTTGATATTTAGCAAATGAATGTAAATGTTAATTGCTAAGCATGAGCTAAGGGCAATACTCTA
This sequence comes from Ancistrus triradiatus, assembly GCA_025084515.1. Lineage (NCBI taxonomy): Eukaryota > Metazoa > Chordata > Actinopteri > Siluriformes > Loricariidae > Ancistrus > Ancistrus triradiatus. The sequence goes on along the minus strand of JAJAGP010004557.1, from coordinate 11,210 downwards.
GGACCTGACAAGTATTTAGTCTGTAACTACAAGCCAGATGCTAACTAGTGCTACAGTCTAACAAAAGCACACATACTAGGAACAAGGACAGTGTGAGAGCAAGCACATGGGCAAAGGTAGGGCAGAGAATAGATTACTGGAAAATAAAATGGTACAGTGTGTGTTTATCTGAATAAAGAGGGGTGACCTGTTTCAGATTCTCAAAGATAATTCAAGCACATCAATTTATATGTGGTCAGATGTTTCAGGTGCTGCTACATCCTTTATAATTACTATCACAATGGGGCTGTGCAATATTGAGATTTTTTCATTTTTTGTGATAAAATATATTTTTAAAATGACATCTGCAATATTTTGGGGCTGAGGAGTTTGCAAATGAGCTTCCACATTGCTGGATCCCGAGTTAAGACTGATGGTATACGAGTAACGCACTGTGCTTATGTAAATAATTCGGTATTTTAATAGTGCTGCAGTAATCTCATTCATTAGCCTACTAACACAGTGACCCGGGTTTGAGTTCTGGAGGTGCCTTCTGGCTGGCTCAGGGGTAACTCGCGGAAAGGATTGACAACATTGAGGCTTTATGCTGTGATGACTGCATGTGTGGAACATGCCATATTCCTAAAAGCAAAGCAGCTTCAGCAATGGTGTGAAACCATACATATACAAATCCCTACATAGAAACAACAGACAAGCAATGTTCCTGCATGACAGAAAAGTAAATCCTGTCACTTTCTTATTTGCTTGATCCTGGACATGGTCGCACGGCACAAGGCAGGAACAATCCTAGACAGGGTGCCAATCCATTGTAGGGCTCATACAATTATACACACACTTTAGAGACACCAATTAACCTAACATTAGACCCAGACCACTCCACCTGGGGATTGAACCCAGGACCTTCTCGCTGTGAGGCGACAGAGCTACCCACCTAGCCACCGTGACTTATATCCAATATTTCTAAGTGAAAACAAGTTAACCTCTGCATGTCACAAACATAAATGTAGCATATTTAAAATGTATGCATTAAAATATGCAGAAATTTGTTTTATATAGATATGCTCCGACAGATTGTTGACTTCTTTTTGTTTAATACGTAATTTCTGTCCTTTGACCATTCATTCATTACTTCATTCATTCATTCATTCTTTTTCATACCTGCTTAATCCAGTTTAGGGTCATGGGGAACAAAGGCTTAGCAGCACAACGTGCAAAGCATCTGTGGGGACTTTCCATTGACATAATGATTAATTTAGCGTATTAATGCTACACCTAACATTAACCTCAGTAACTTAATGGAGATCTTTTGATTCTTTTTTTAAAAGAATGTTACAGTTTATGTTGAAAGATGTCAGAGTTTTCTATCACTGTGGGGGCATTTGGTCCCCACAATGTAATATATACATGTTATACCCAGTTGTCTAAGGAAACCCACACAGACACAGTGAGAACATGCCAGCTGTACACACATCCAGTCTGGAATCAAAACAGGGATCTCTGGAACTGTGAGAAACTGTGCCATTGTGTCACCCCACCATTTGGTCAGCAATGACCTAACATTTGTGTTGGCCTAATTATATATCAACACACAATGAAGACTACATTGTATGCATGTACAGTGGTGCTTGAAAGTTTTTGAACCTTTTAGAATTTTCTAGATTTCTGCATAAATATGACCTTCATCAGTTTTTCACACAAGTCGTAAAGTAGATAAGAGAATCCAGTTAAACAAATGAGACAAAAATATTATACTTGGTCATTTATATATTGAGGAAAATTATCCAATATTACATACTAGTGAGTGGCAAAAGTATGAGAACCTTTGCTTTCAGTATCTGGTGATGAACAGATTCAACTTCTGGGAGTTTCCTATAACTGTTGATCAGTCCTACACACCTGCTTGGAGGAATTTTAGCCCATTCCTCCGTACAGAGCAGCTTCAACTCTGGGATGTTGGTGAGTTTCCTCACATTAACTGCTTGATTGGATCAAGGTCAGGACTTTGACTTGGCCATTCCAAAACATTAACTTCATTCTTGTTTAACCATTCTTTGGTAGAATGGCTTGTGTGCTTAGGATCGTTGTGTTGCTCCCTGACCCACCTTCTCTTGAGATTCAGTTCATGGACAGATGTCCTAACATTTTCCTTTAGAATTCTCTGAAATAATTCAGAATTCATTGTTCCATCAATGATGGCAAGCTGTCCTGACCCAGATGCAGCAAAACAGGCCCAAACCATGATATTACCACCACCATGTTTCACAGATGGAATAAGGTTCTTATGCTTTTTCTTTCTCCAAACATAACGCATTTCTTTTAAAATAAAAAGTTCTATTTTGGTTTCATCCGTCCACAAAACATTTCTCCAATAGCCTTCTGGCTTTTCCACGTGATCTTCAGCAAACTGCAGATGAGCAGCAATGTTCTTTTTGGAGAGCAGTGGCTTTCTCCTTGCAACCCTGCCATGCACACCATTGTTGTTCAGTGTTCTTCTGATGGTGGACTCATGGACATTAATCCATTAATGTGAGAGAGGTCTTCAGTTGCTTAGAAGTTACTCTGGGGTCCTTTTTGACCTCGCCAACTATTACACGCCTTGCTTTTGGAGTGATCTTTGTTGGTCGACCACTCCTGGAGGGTAACAATGGACTTGAATTTCCTCCATTTGTACACAGTCTGTCTGACCATGATTTGGTGGAGTCCAAACTCTTTAGAGATGGTTATGTAACCTTTTCCAGCCTGATGAGCATCAACAACTCTTTTTCTGAGGTCCTCAGAAATCTCCTTTGTTCGTACCATGATACACTTCCACAGACATGTTGTGAAGAGCAGACTTTGCTAGATCCTTGTTCTTTAAATAAAACAGGGTGCCCACTCACACCTGATTGGCATCCCATTGAATGAAAACACCTGACTTTAATTTCACCTTCAAATTAACTGCTAATCCTAGAGGTTCACATACTTTTGCCACCCACTAATATGTAATATTGGAACATTTTCCTGAATAAATAAATGAACAAGTATAATATTTTTATCTCATTTGTTTAACTGGGTTCTGTTTATCTTCTTTTTTACTACTTTGGTGAAAATCTTATGATGCAGAAATTATATATTTATGCAGAAATATAGAACATTCTGAAGGGTTCACAAACTTTCAAGTACCACTGTATTGCCAAAGGGTTTATAGCCCACAGCAGAATTTAATGTATGCTGTTTAATGTATACTCAAATGCTTCATGGCTCATTGTCACATTGCACAAACCAGTTTCTTTCTTCATTTTCACAGAAGCAGGGGTTTGTCAACATTTACATAGTACTAAGTTATCCCATGTTCCTTAGTAGAGCTCTATGGTAGGTCTCTAGTAGCTACCCCATGTTCCTTCTTATCAATTAGGAATACTGAGTTTACCCTAACTTATTGCCAGATTGTTTTTTTTATTTATTTCCACAACAGTCATAATGCAATGCTGCTTTAAAGGCCTCATGTATTAATTACTCTACAATCTGTTTCTTTGTCAGATTGTAGCGTATCAACCATATGGTAAAGCAGTAGACTGGTGGTCTTACGGGGTTCTCCTCTATGAGATGCTAGCTGGGCAGGTAAGTGAACATAGTGAAGCTAAGTACCTGAAACTGGGTCTTTCTCTTAACTCATTTGTTTTGTAAGTAAGCTGTAAAAAACATTGTTTTTGGTATTGAATTGATTGTAAAATGTATTTTTTTGTGCCAAAAATGTCATTCCTCCAATTTACATCAAACAAGCGCCAACATGTTCTCACTCTCTCCTTGTCAGCCTCCATTTGATGGCATAGATGAAGAGGAGTTATTTCAGTCTATCATGGAGCAAAGTGTGTCGTATCCCAAGTCTTTGTCTCGAGAGGCTGTTGCCATTTGCAAAGGGGTAATACACTTGTTTGTTTTATGAAACTGATATTAAACCATTGTTGCACACACAATGTATTTTTCTAAATTAATTGTAGATGCAATAAACCTATATAAACTGTCTCAGACAATAGCCAGCTCTAATCTCCACTCCAGTGACTTTGTGTTCTTGGAAATGAAATGGTAGACTATGAAATGAACCACTTATTCATCATCCGTTCATTTTCATACCTTCGTAAACCAGTTAAGGGTTGTGGCTAGCCAGCGCCTAACCAGCAACACAGGGTGCAAGTCGCACCAGGGGATCCAGGTCATCATAATGCACACACACCCTAGGTCACACGGGGACAGGTTTTAGAGGGACTGCCAACTGACCTTAACACTTGTTTTTGCAATATGGGCGTGAACCCAGAGTACCTGGGGAAAAACCCACACAGACAGGGAGAACAGGCGAAGAACAGGCGAACTCCATACAATCTGCGTCCAGACATGGAAATTGACAGGGGATCTCCGGAACTGTGGGGTGACAGTTCACTAATCACTGTGCGACCCGTGACACCGTTCGCTGGCATGCTAATTAAGATGACTTGTCTGTCACTCTGCTTTTGATGCAGACTGTGTCGCAGTGCTGGTTGCACCATTGCCATTTTTTATTGTAGGGTTGTTTTTTTTATAAATAGTTTGTCAGTAGTTCTAAACGCCACTATAGTACTAGTACCGAGAGTTCATTTTCTCTCCATTGTTATTATTATTGTCTCCATAAGCTCTTGACTAAGAAACCCGGCAAAGCTTTGGGTGGAGGGAGGATGCAGAGAGAGAAATTCGTGAGCATCTTTTTTTCAGATGGTAGATGGACCCGAATGGAGAGCTTAGAAGTTCAGCCAAACTTCAAGCCAGACCTGTCAGTACCTCTGTGTGTTGCGTGTGTTGTGGGTGTGTGTGTGTGTGCGTGTGTGTGTGTGTGTGTGTGTGTGTGTGTGTGTGTGTGTGTGTGTGAGAGAGAGAGAGAGAGAGAGAGAGAGAGAGAGAGACAGGCAGAGAGGAGAAAGAAAGAGAGAAGAGGAAGGCGCAGAATGCAATAATGCAAGTTGAATGCTTTGTCACTGTATGCCTTTGTTGTATGAGTGTGTTGTCTGTATGTGTGTATGAGTGTGTTCATTATGCAAGAGTCTTTCTCCTTATGTGTGTACTCACCTTATGTGTAATACCCAGTTTAATTGGATGCATAAACTGCTGAGAGCAGATGCTTGGCTAGACTCTTAAACATCTACTCATTGCCATTTACAGTTTTATGCAAGTTTGGAGACTGTTTAAACTGATTTTTTTTTTTTTTTTGTTCCAACCCCAAGTCAGGAAAGTTGTGACAATATGAACAATACAAACATTGCTTTGTCTGGTCAACTTCATTTCATTTGTCAGTAAACATCCATTCCTTCAGGAAATTCCAAAAGAAAATGGCATGGGGCAATTTAGGGTTAGTAATGAGGTAAAATAAAACACCAAATAATGATTTCAAACAGGGGATGTTAACAGGTGATGACATCCACAAAAGTCTCTGAGGAGCAAAGATTGGCAGAGGATCTCCAGTTGGTCAACAAATGCATAAGAAAATTATTGAAAAATGGAAGGGATTGAAAAATTGCAAGGGATTTACATATTTCTCCCTCTACAGTGCATAATATCATTAAAAGATTCAAGTAATCTGGAGACATTTCAGGGCGTAAAGGCCAAGGGCACAAGCTTAAGCTGAATGCCTGTGATCTTCAGTCCTTCATCTTGAACTGTCATTCATCAGTAGTTGATATAACCACATGTGCATTTTTAAACAAGACAATGCAAAACCACATGCTGCACACATTACAGAGGCATGGCTGTGGAAAAAGAGGATTGGCTACTGGTTGGCCTGCCTGCATTCGTGATCTGTCCCCAATAGAGAATGTGTGGAGAATTTGTAACAGAAAATGGGACAACAAGAACCCCATACTGTTGCACTCCATATGACGTGTTTGCAGGAAGAATGGCTCAAAATAACATATTGATATCCTTGATCTTTGAGGAAATGCCAAAAGGTCTTTCAGCTGTTGTGAGATGGAATGGCAAGCTTACAAAGTGGTAAATGCTTCACCGTCCCAACTTTTATTTGGAATATCTTACAGGCCGCAGCAATGGACTGACCAGACAAAACATGAAATATCTTGGGTTCATACTGTAGCAATGAAATAAATTTCAAAGTAAATCTAAGACACACTGTGTTTTTTGTTTGTATGCAAAAATGAGATATTGTATTGCACTTTTGCTGTTTTTTTTGCTGAATTTAACATGTTGGAAAAATGTAACTAACAAAAAGAAAAATGTTTGAGCATCTTTACATAATATCCAATAGTGTTATCTTTGTAAGGCCACAGAATTCCATTGACTCTAACTGAGTCAGACATGTACCATGCCAGGGAGTAATTTCTGTGATGCTTTAAACTACCCAGGATGCCATGCTCACCTTTATCAGCCATGGTATGTTCTCAGCAGCTGACTGAGGATATGAAAATAAAGATGACTGACACTTACAAATCAGCAGAATGCTATATAATGATATGTGAACATTTCTTGTAATGTCCATCATAAAGAAATAGATGTTAAGATTGACTGTTATACTGCAGACAAGATATAGAAGACCAAGAAACACTAGTAGGACCACTCATGGACTGGTTGTATATGCAATGCAAAACCCTCACATCCCTGCTACAGTTTGGCTGGTGTGATAGTGAATGGATTTGAACAAATACACTGTATTGGAAGCCAATGTCTCACAGTCAGTGAAGATAGAGCTGAAATTTGAAATTTGATTGCTTTAACAGTAAGATAATAATCCAAAACACCTTTAGAAAACTACAGATGCTACTTTTAGAAATCAGTTATTGAAGTTATAGACTGACCTGTAGTTTGCAGACATGAATATTTTCAAAATTCTGTGAGACAGTCTCCATAATCTGAAATAGAAATGTTCTGCAAGGAAGAGTGGGAAAGCAATCTAAAGCTGTCAAACATGATGTTCAACAAGTTAATTTCAGCATATGATCAGTAATTGTGCTGTTTTGATGAGTTTTTGCACTTATGCCTCATTACAGAGAGTAAACACAAATACGAAGTGGTGACTGAAAGTTTGTGAACCCTTTAGAATTTTCTATGTTTCTGCAGTAGATAAAGAGAACCCAGTGAAACTAATAAGATAAAATATCATGCATGGTCATTTATATATTGGGGGAAAGTATACATAATTACATATATGCGAGTAGAAAACTATAAATGTTGCTTCATTATCTGGTGGGACTTTTAGCCCACGCCTGTGTACAAACAGCTTCAACTCTTGCAAACCTGTCACACCAGTGTTGTTCAGTGTTTGTAATGTTTCCCTGTTTTAATTTTTTTTGCTGTTTTGTTTGCTGTTTTTTGGTGACCTCACAGACTATTACATGCCTTACTCTTTGAGTGATCTTTGTTGGTCGACCATTCCTAGGGAGTGTAACAATGGTATTCCATTTGTGCACAATCTGTCTGACTCTCTGGTTTTGCAGCCTCTTCCAGCCTGATGAGCATCAACAACTCTTTTTCTGAGGTCCACAGCAATCTCCTTTGTTTGTGCTTGATACACTTCCACAAATGCTTTGTGAACATCGGACTTTGATAGATCTCTGTGGAGATCTCTCTCTTGTATCTCAGTTTCAAAGTACCTGCTAATCCTAGATACATACACATAACATTGACTGTAACATTGGATCATTTTCCTAAATAAATAAATGACCAGGTATATATTTTTTCTCTCATTTGGTTAACTGGGTTCTCTATATCTACTTTTAGGACTTGAGTGAAAAAATGATGTTTTTGTTCATAAATGGTATATATGCAGAAATATAGCCGATTCTAAACATTGTAGATTGCAGTGATATTCTGCTTAGAATAAATATCATTCTCATTTTCTCATGCAGGGAGGAAGAAAAGGTGAAAATTTTGACAAGTTTTTCACGGGTGCTTCTGCAGCTCTGACGCCGTCTGATCCAGATGTACTTGCAGCCATTGATCAAGACGATTTCCAGGGTTTTACTTACATAAATTCTGATTTTCCTACCACCCCTCTTACAGCTGTCTGAATCACACAGTACAGTTAAAATGCTCAAAGCTAACCTAGTACTATTTATAATTTGCCTACAACCCTAAAACCTACTTTTTACATACTGTTAGCCGTGAATTATTCACAGCTCCCTAGTGAGTGACTAATAACCAAAATAGATACTCAGTAATGGGCCAGTGTACAGTACAATTGCTAGCCTTAAATTACCTAATGAATGAAATGTATTACTTCAACAATTTGTTTCTTTAGTTAATTAGAGTATTTGTAGGCATCAAGTAAAAGGCTAGTATTTGAGCTTCACCATATAATCCATAGAGGTACTGTGTAGTACTGCACGCCCTCTAGTGACATAGATAGTAGTAACTATGATCAATAAAAGAGCTCACTCAGCTGGTGGGTATGGGGGGGAACTTTTTATAATACTTATACAATTAAGTTGTTAATTAAGTTACAATTCATTCAATGTCTAGTATTTATTCATTCATGTTAAGAAGTCCAGATATATCTGCTTATTCTGTGTTACTAGGAATCTGTACATTACTGGAGCTTATTAGGTCCTTTTCCTTCACTTGAGAATTTCTCATCTTACTTTGACCTCTTTATTCCAAGTTGATTTAATACATAATTATTTAATAGCTGCTATGAAATATACTATGGTATGTTACAGTTATAAGTATTTAATATGTATTGATACTTTGCATGGATGTTAAAATGCATGTTTATCATCCAAATATATGTGTTACTGAATGAAATATTAAAATATATATGCTTACAAATCATTGTACACAGTAAATATATTAAAGTATATATGTTTACTAATAAACTGTGGAACTAAAACTTTGGAGAGGGTAAATAACTTTGGCAACATTAATCAAAATCTAAATACTAAACTTTTTTAATCAACCACTCATGAAAAGTGAAGTAAGTACAGTGCTTTGATTCACTCACCTGCTCCTTACCATGCTGTCTTTCTCACATTTATGAAATGAAAACTGTCTTTTATGTGACAACGCACCGTATTTCCTGTTGTATTTACAAAGCGAGCATCTATTTCACAAGAGAGCAGGGAAGTCCTTTGAGTCTTGGTCCTCCCAAGATTTCGTCCTTATATAATTTAGGGACTTGCCACTGTCACCCCAGTCTTGCTCAGTCAGTGCTTTGAGACAGTGCTCCATTGTAAAAAGATATTTTCAAATAAATTTGACTTGGCTTGATTTGAAGTGAGAAACATGCAAAATCTGTGAGATTTTATGAGAAATGAACGCATTTAACTGCTGTGCTGCGTTGCAAAGACAAGGTTCTTCTTACCCTTCTTGTTTCTTTCCCCACGGCCTGTCAGCTTTCCACAGCACTAAATGAACACTTACTGTAAATGTCATCTGTAAGTGTTTTTCTGTTTACACTTAGTGTAAATAGTGTGAGGTACACCCATTGTATTTGCACTGAGTGTATATAGCATCTGCCTTAAGAATTTGGGATGACTTCATGAGCTGTAGAACATCTTACCAGTGCTTAATTTTTAAAACATGAGGTAAAGGAACACCAAGCATGGAGTGATCCAGTGGGAGACTGAAGAGTCCCAGAACGTATAAACACAACAAAGTGCTTCACTTAATACAACAGCCTTCAAAATATATTATCTATATTAAAGAAAGAGACTTACTTACCTTGTCTAAGTATCAGTTGTCTTTTTTCGACATTTCCATACCTCGCCACCCGCTAGCTTCCTGAGCACTCACAAATGACACACAAATAAGTGTCATTTCAATAAAATTTGTTTATTAATATTGCTTATTTTCATTTTATTTTATGTACTGGATAATAACGCAAAGGTGCCGGATACACATAAATAAGTGCACTCGAAATATGAGAGGTACTGGAACTTGTTCCAGCTCAAATTAAGCACTGCATCTTACATAATGCAACCTGGAGTACAGATTTTACTGAGCTACAAATCACGTTTACAGCACACTGGAGTTTTGCAAATAATATCAAATCTTAGCACCATAGCCTCAGAGCAAGAAGGTCCTGGGTTCAGTCCTCAGGTGGAACGACCTGGGCCCTTTCTGTGTGGAGTCTGCATACATGACATACATGTTAGGTTAATTGGAGTTTCTAAAGTGACCTTAGTGTATGAGTGTGTGTGCTATGAGATGGATTGGGTTCCTGTCTAGAGTTCTTCCTGCCTTACGCCCTGTGTCGCCGGCTGGGCACCGGCTCTCCCACGACCCTGACCAGGATTAAGCGGATAAGAAAAAAAATGAATGAGAATGAATGTTATATTAGACATTCCGACTGCTGACAGGTTAATAAAATGCATTTATATAATTACAAAAGACAAACAACAGCAGTAAACTTAGTTGTATTAAATAACTCTGCAACTCACCCATGCTAAAGGCTCTCATAAAGCATGGTGATCTACAAATTAAACCTGAGAAGTCAAATTCCACATTGAGTGAGTTTATATTTGCATAAAGTGTGTTCTAAATGGCTTGTCTCCATCTACATCATTCATTTCACTCCTATCAATGAAACCTCCTATAACGTAAACCTTTATTTCATTCAGTGATTATGAGTTAATGGTGCCTAATTTTATATTGCAGCAATTGGTTCTAATATAAACTCACAGCAACATACATTCACTGGTGCTAAAAAGTTTGTGAAACCTTTTTATATAACCTATTTTTATATAGTATTCTATATCATTTTCTATTTTTATGTGTACATGTGACCTAAAACATCATCAGGTTCTAAAGTAGATCAAAAAAGAACCCAGTTAAAGAAATGAGACAAATCTCAGACTTGATAATTTGTTTATTGAGGAAAATGATCCAATATTACATACAGATGGGGGAAAATGTATTTAGCCACTGATTGTGCAAGTTCTCCTACTTAGAAAGATGAGAGAGGTCTGTAATTTCCATCATAGGTACACTTCAACTGTGGGAGACAAAATGAGAAATAAAATTCCAGGAAATCACATTGTAGGATTTTTAAAGAATTTAATTGTAAATCATGGTGGAAAATAAGTATTTGGTCACCCACAAACAAGCAAGATTTCTGGCTCTCACAGACCTGTAACTTCTTCTTTAAGAAGCTCTTCTGTCCTCCACTCTTTACCTGTATTAATGGCACCTGTTTGACCTCGTTATCTGTATAAAAGACACCTGTCCAGAGCCTCAAACAGTCAGACTCCAAACTCAAC
>JAJAGP010004556.1:0-47616 GCA_025084515.1 Ancistrus triradiatus | reverse complement strand
CTATCTCACACATCTGAATTGCAAAATGAGCCAAATTCAACAACCCAGTCGTAAAATCAGCAGTCTAAATTCCTGGCTGAAAAAATTAATCCGAGTCAAAAGCTGTTGAGTCTGACTGTGGAATGCAAGCTTGACGTGTAATAAGACAGCAGATGTCATCTTTAGCATTTAGTCACAAATTCTGCAGTCCAGTTCTTCATTAGTGGCTCCTTCTGTCAGACTATTAGCAGCACGCTAACACACACACACACACACACACACACACAATTTCAATTCCTTGCACCCACTGACCTTGTAATCAAAAGTTAACAACCATAAAGAAGAGGCAAGCACAGATCTGAGACTAACAGAACAGATTCTGGCCCTGAGAGAAATTGGCAAAATCTAGTTAGAGAAATTGATTACTGGCAAGTCAAGGCTGAAACACTTCTATATCCAGCAGTCATGGGGTTTAGACCAGTATCTGGAAACAAAGTAATCACTAACGGGAATCAAAGGGAGCGGAATAAGAATTGATCTGGCAATGCTGAACTCCAGATTGTTCTGGCGTCTCTTCAGACCCACAGTACCTACGAAAAATAATACCTTCCTCAAGGTATATGGCAATACAACTGATAAAATCCAGGAATGTTTAACAGGTAAAAAACACACAAGGAACATCTACTCTGATCACTCAAATGCAGGCTGCATGAAGCTGTTTTGACTGAATTTTGGCAAGGTGTTGTGGGAAGACTGTGCAACTTCCTAATGTGAAATATTCTTTAATATAATAGTACGCACACTGGGACAACAGGTATGCGCCCTTTAATGACTGCATTACCATTGTTACGTAGCCTTTCTATGCTACTGTAATGTAAAAATAAAGGGTATTTTATAGTGCAAACTACAAAAGTGTCAGAGATACTACTGAAACCAAGAGTGATTGAGGAGTGATTGAAGCGACTGATACTGTTGTTTGATGAAAGCCAAAATTGCATTGATAGAAGAAGGTATAATGAACAACACGGACCAGTCAGTGATCTCAATCAGTGAGTGAATGTGAACAGTTTATATAGCTATAGGTTAGAGAGAATCTACAGGTAATGGGGGACAAACATAAGAGTACTACTTACATTGACTGTGGTAGCCTAGTGGTTAAGGACTCTGGACTCTGGACCAGAAGGTCCAGGGTTCAAATCCCACCTCTGCCAAGCTGTTGGGTCCTTGAGCAAGGCCCTTAACCCACGATTGCAAGTCGACCCTAGACAGGGTGCCAATCCATCGTAGGGCATATGCACTCACATACTCATACACACACTCAGACAGTAGGGGAACCAATTAACGTAACACGCATATCTTTGGACTGTGGGAGGAAACCGGAGTATCCGAAGTAAAACCCACGCAGACATGGGGAGAACCCTGACCGCTCCACCTAGGGATTGAACCCAGGACCTTCTCACTGTGAGGAGACAGTGCTACCCAACGAGCCACGATGCCATCCGGCACATCCACAAATGCCATTTATAGCTTGTTACAAACAAGTAGCTTAAAGCCATCCACACAAACACGAGTAACTTACACAAAGTCTCTAAACACATCAACTGAGTTAGAACAGTCCCTAGTCCAAACGTGAGCTAACCAACAAGAGAACACACGACCGGTAAGGAATGCTCGCTAATCAGGGTTGCCAGATTCCATGAGACAAACAAGCCCAAACATCAGTTAATAAAAAATCCCACTTGATCAGTTAATAAAAAAAAAAGAAAAAAAAAGGGTATTTGCTTTTTAACTTGCAGAAGTATTGGAGAGAGAGAGGATCACGGAACAATCCCAAATAAGCAAATACATGTTAGAAACAAGCCCCAAAACCCTGAAACTCGCAACTATCAATATGTGTAAGCGATTTAATATAAAAATAAGCCCAAAACCCCTCAGAATAATCAGACCTGGCAATCGTAACACAAATGAGAGACTTTCACTCAAACTCCTGCCCCTGCTAGTGGATCCGCAGTGTTGATTGGCTGTAGAGGTGACTAGCTGTTTATGGTGGCAACATCTGGAGTTAAAAAACAAATTTTTATTTCCCATTATAATTTAGTACAATTGTCAAGACTTTGGACATTAGAGTAAACGGACGCTGATCGGGTGGTGGTTAAATGGTTCTTAGCTGTACGTACACTCCTTAGCTCATTGATCAAATTGTTGGTTCAGGGTCAGTTTGAAGTTTATAGCACGCACATCCAAAAGACTAACAGTAGAATGAGCCAAGAATGACATGGCTAATCCCACTGAAGTTGCCAGAATAGAAAACTGTGTGTATGACATTAAGTACACCACTGACACTACTGTTAAAAACAAAATTCAACAAATTCTCTCCTTCAGCCCCCATAAAAAGATTGAGGCTTTCCAAATTCCAACTTTCATATATTAAAAACCCAGTAAGGCTGCTGCACATGGTGCAGCTATACCAACACGAGACAAACTACCATGTCAATACCATATCATGCTAGCATTGCTCCAAAACCACAGAAATGTAAGGTTAATCAAACAATAACACTGATATCTTGGAATACATTTGCATTAAAATGCTTCCTAGAACAAAAATAGATGCTACGTCCCAAACAGCATATGCAATAAATTAGGCCAAAATAGTAACAACACCATCTGTCATATAGCAACTTGTTATAGCCTATTATTGATTTCCATTTAGACTGTGTATAGGGCATAGTACTGTGCAGACTCGGTGGCTACTGGAAGCGGGAGTGTCAGATATCATGAGTTCAGTCCTGGGTTCAGTCCTGGGTTCAATCCCAGGTGGGCACTGTGGAATACACTCACCAGCCACTTTATTAGTTACAGCTTTACCTGCTCATTAATGCAAATATCTAAATCAGTCAATCACATGGCAGCAACTCAATGCATTTAGGCATGCAGACCTGGTCAACACAACCTGCTCCAGTTCAAACTGAGCATCGGAATGGGGAAGAAAGGTGATTTAAGTGACTTTGAAGTGGCGTGGTTGTTGGTGCTAGATTTGCTGGTCTGAGTATTTCAGAAACTGCTGATTTACTGGGATTTTCACCCACAGCCATCTCTAAGGTTCACAGAGAATGGTCCAGGACAAAATATCCAGTGAGCAGCAGTTTTGGGTAATGGCTAGAGATCAGATGAGAATGGCCAGACTGGTTTGAGCAGATAAAAGACAACAGTAACTCAAATAACCACTCGTTATAACTGAGGTATGCAGAAGAGCATCTCTGAATGCACAACACATCAAATCTTAAAGCAGGTGATCCACTATAGCATAAGATCCACCAGGTCCCTCCTGTCAGCTAAGAACAGGCAACCGAAGCTACAATTCGAAGGGCTCACCAATATTGGATTATAGAAGACTGAAAAACATTGTCTGGTCTGATTAATCTCGATTTCTGCTGCGACATTAAGATGGTAGGGTCAGAATTTGGTGTAAACACCATGAAAGCATGGCTCCATTCTGCCTTTTATCAATGGTTCAGAATGCTGATACCAATTAAGTAGCATTGTTTAAATGCCACAGCCTACCTGAGTATTGCTGCTGACCATCTCCATCCCTTTATGACCAGTGTACAGCAACATGTGAATATGGACCCAATTCTGAAGAATGCTTCCAGCACCTTGTTGAATCTATGCCAAGGCAGTTCTGATGGCAAAATGGGGTCCAACCTGGTACTAGCAAGGTGTACCTAAGAAAGTGGCTGGTGAGTGTAAATAAGACTGAGACAAAGACTGAGAGACAGAAATTGCTCCCACTGTTGCGAAGGTGGATTTGGCACTGACCTGCCCTCTAGTCCCAATAAAAAGCTTCTCTGCTAATTTTATTATTGCTCATTTAAAGATGACACATTATACCATTTTCCCACAAGCTACCACAGTTCCTTGGGGAAGGATCCAGCACCAGGACACCCCTCTCACTCGGTCTTAAAAGTGTTTTTCAGACCCACCAGTTTTGAGTGTCTGTACCTTTAAATAACAATACGCCATTGCCCACCCAGCCCCTTTCAGGGCAAGTCATAAAGTCTGTAAACAGCATACACTCCCCTTTAGTCCTACAAAATGGGATCAAAATGGGTCTTACTGTTACACAATAAAAATTTAAGACACACAATACAAGCCTCTTGTAATAATTCCACTGTGAAGCTGATTTGTCATTTCATTTATTTACTTGTTCAATAAGTCTTCGTAGAAGAAAGAATAGTTCCAAAGAAATTCCACCGGAGTTTGGAAGCAAAACCTGTGTGTCAAAGGAGGGGCTTTGAAAACATCCTGATCTATAAAAAGAGGGCACTGCAGAAAAATTGGGAACCACTGACCTAGCATGTGAAGGAGAGCCAAAACTGAATGGCTTGTTGAATCCCATGTTCTGAGACCTAGGTGGAACCACCAACAAAAAACCCCAAAGACTGGGTAGCCTGTTTTCAGTTGTTTGTATGGTACTCATTCAAAATACCCAAATCTTCCCTGTAAGGCATGGAACAACTCTTTTATAGCAGACCTTGTGCAGTTAACGCAGACACTGCACTCCGCCAATTTATATAATTCATTATAGCAGAATGGATTTTCATAGTAAACATCAATAATTCACCCAGCAGGATTCCCACTTTCTGCCTGCAACACTGCTCTGTCACTAATGATGAAAGCACCCAAACACTTTAAATTCTCCTCAGAGGTGTAGTTTACCGCTTGCTTCGCTATCCATTTATAACAACCAATGTGAACCGAAAACAAAGGCAACCTCTCTACTCTGGATTTGTTGCTCTCTCCCACTGCATTCCAATCCACGCAGGGGAGACGGAGCCTGCTGGAGAAGAAACATTAAAGAAAAGCAGGGGAGGGACAGTACGAGGAAAAAAAACTAAGGAGGAGAGAGTGGGCACAGTTTCAGAGACAAGTAAAAGAGGAATGCTGACAGAGAGACCTGTACACCTGGGTAAAAAGAAGCAGAAATCTCTCAGATGGAAGGACAAATGAAAGTGAGATAACAAAAACATAAAGGCAGTGAAAGGAATTGACAATAAATAGTTAAGGAATTTGGACTGAACCATGTCCTGAGGCGAAGCTTCTTGCTCTTTTATCCAATGCAGAAACAGGACTCACTTAAACTCCCTGCCTGCTTCATCTAATAAAGCTCAGCTTTGCTATAAGGGGAACGCCCAAATAACTTTCTTCCAACAGTCAAATCCAGCTCTGTAAAACTACTTATTCAGTACATCTAACCAGTGCTTAATTTGTGCTGGATCCTGCTGGAACAAGCTCCGGTACCTCTCATATGTGCAGTGCATGTCAAGTCAAGTCAGATTTATTTATATAGCGCTTTTTACAATGGAGCATTGTCTCAAAGCAACTTTACAGGTTTAGATTATCTCCTAATAACTACGTCCAATCCCAAATTGAGCAAGC
Organism: Ancistrus triradiatus; assembly: GCA_025084515.1. Classification (NCBI taxonomy): domain Eukaryota; kingdom Metazoa; phylum Chordata; class Actinopteri; order Siluriformes; family Loricariidae; genus Ancistrus; species Ancistrus triradiatus. Next base: position 42,201 of record JAJAGP010004556.1, on the reverse strand, counting down.
CTAGGGCGACAGTGGGCAAGGAAAAACTCCCTAGTTCTAGGAAGAAACCTTGGGAGGACCAAGACTCAAAAAGGGACCCAACCTCCTTGGGCGGCGTAGACGATAAATCTAAGAGCGAAACTAAAGTCATGGAGTCAAAGTTCGAATAAAATGTGAAGTATGCACATCGGCATTAAGTGGCCCGGGTATGATGGGGCTGGAGCTGATGACGGAAGCAGCTTGAGTGGAGCTCCAGCAGATGAACATCATGTGTGGGGCTGGAACTGCCGGAACACAGCTCGGAGAGCTGATTAAGAGCACAGTGTTTATTAACAATCACTGATGCCAAGTGTAGCATGAGACCCAGGCAGCATTAGCTATAGCAGCATAGCTAGAAAGAGGAGAACTGGTAGGTAACACAGCCAAGAGGGATCACATGAGACATTGGCAACCCCACGGGAGGCAGAAGACAGCAACCCAACATCTCTGATCACCGTAAGACTCTTTGACTATGAACCCCCAGCTCTGCCCTTATTCTAAGGCAAGGATGCACAAGTCCAGCACTTACTGTGGAATCAGCACCTTTGTTTTTATATGTAAAATACATTGAAAATAAGCAATATTAATAAACAAACTGTCATTAAATGATACCTCCTTTCCAAAAACCCAAACACCTCATTTTCGTTGACAGTAACTGCAAGGGTTGGGTATCGTTTGCATTGTACTGATTCAGATTCTGCTTATCGAATCCATATTGAATTTCAAAATGGTTCAAAAAATGTGCCAAATGTTTAGGTATAAAGAATATCTTTTTTTTTTAATTCCAGCCGTGTGATTAAAGAATTTTAGCCTGTTCATTGCTATCGAGAAAGGGACATCAGTGGTTGGCTGCACTGGATATGCACGTCTGTGGGAGAGTCTAAAACGCTTAATGTGAACAAAGCTTAATGTACTAAAACAATGACCTAGAAACATCAAACGTCTCTTAATTAATACTGGTCATAAGTCTTGTCTATTCCTGAAATGACGACCTCATGGTCCAAACGGAAAGTAATCATTTTCATTTTAAATACTTATTTAGGCAATAGATTGCGTTCCTAGGTCACTGCTTTAGTACCTTTAAGCCACATTAAGCTTTTCCCTTATAGGTAGAGCCACACCTAATCCATGGCCGTGAAAATCGTGTCACAGACCGTGAAATGAGCCTTTTCCCGTGTAATAGACACTCTAGCGGATTTTCCATCCACCAAGTTTTTGTGAATTTTGAAAATGTTCAAAGAAAACCTGGATGGAAAAAGTCAATAATTCGAATATACACCCAAATACTGCAAAAAGAGTTTTATGTTAGAAGGTGGAAAAGTTAGAATATCGCTAAAGCCGAAAGGTGACAGAAAAGGGTTTTCCGAATAAACAATGAGGCGTCATTCTCTGATTGATGGATCACGGTACACTTCTGAAGCTCACCGAGTTTATTTACATGTACTTAATAAAAATAACTGCAGAAAATCAGATTTTATCAATAGTCCGATCAACCAGTTTGCATGCAGTTGAGTAATCAGATAATGGGAAACCTCCAGCTTTACTCAGGCAATAATTGGTGTTCTACTTTGCAACCAGCCAATACTCTCACAGCAATGTGTGATATAACCTTCAAACTTTAATATTACATAATGAAGGTCTTCATTTTCTCAAGTATATAATGTGTTTCAGAGTTTCCACAAAGTGTCTGATAGCCATTTCGCTGCCTTCCATGGCACGCTTAATTCCGGGGTTGCCAGATCCCATAACAAACAAAACGTCACAGTCAATGGAAAAAGAGCCCCAATAAAGTTAAGTCTTTAGAATTAGCGGACCTGGCAGCCTTGCTGGTTAGGCTTAAGCACATGCGCAGACTGCAAAAACCGATCGGGTAACTGGTATACATGCTATGAAAAATCCTATTACTGGAATAAAATTCAGCTCTCTCTATTAGATTTCTTAACGTGATTTCTATATCGGAGTATACTGTATACTTGACCACCTGAATAATCAGATAATTACTGAAATCTGACTATGATTGGACTATTAAGTGACATAGATGTTTTGCCATGTTGAAGTCTTTCATTGATGTAGATATTCTACACTGCCTGGCCAAAAAAAGGTCACCACCTGGATTTAACTAAACAAATATGTAAGAGCCTCCCATTGGATAAATACTGCATTGGTGATTATGTTTCAGCTGGCAACACATCCTGTGGTCTTGGAAAAGATGTTCATCTGTTTGAGAAGGGTCAAATTATTGGCATGCATCAAGCTCAGAAAACATCTAAGGAGATTGCTGAAACATTAAAAAGTGGAAGGACAATGGGGAAACATCATCTTCAAGGAAGGAATGTGGTCGGAAAAAAATCTTGAATGATCGTGATCGGCGATCACTTAAACGTTTGGTGAAATCAAATTGTAGAAAAACAACAGTAGAACTCAGGGATATGTTTAATAGTGAAAGTAAGAGCATTTCCCCACACACACAATGCGAAAGGAACTCAAGGGATTGGGACTATAAAGGGATAGGGAGTATAAAGACTCTGCAGCAATGGAAGAAGGTCATGTGGTTTGATAAGTCCAGACCCTGTTCCAGACTGATGGGCGCATCAGGGTAAGAGGAGAAACGGCTGAAGTGATGCACCCATCATGCCTAATGCCTACTGTACAAGCCTGTGGGGGCAGTGCTATGATGTGGGGTTGCTGCATTTGGTCAGGTCTAGGTTCAGCAACGTTATGTGCCAAAAGAATGAAGTCAGCTGACTGCCTGCAAATACTGAACGACCAGGTTATTCCACCAATGGATTTCTTCTTCCCTGATGGCACGGGTATATTCCAAGATGACAATGCCAGGATTTATCATGCTCAAATAGTGAAAGAGTGGTTTAGTGAGCATAGACATCATTTTCACACATGGATTGGCCACCACAGAGTCCAGACCTGAACCCCATTGAGAATCTTTGGGATGTGCTGGAGAAGGCTATGCACAGAGGTCCAAATCTTCCATCAATACAAGATCTTGGGGAAAAATAATGCAACTCTGGACAGAAATAAATACTGTGGCACTGCAGAAGCTTATGGAAATGATGCCACAGCGGATGCGTGTCATAATCAAGGCTACAGGTGGTCCAACAAAATATTAGTGTGTGAGACCTTTTTCTTGGCCAGCCAGTGTATTTCGCAGGCTACTGTATTAGGTGGAGCACTTGGAGCACTGTTGTGTCTATATGTTCTGAAACTTTTTCACTTGCTGCCCACTTGCTGGATCACTCCACTTTTGGTGTTGCCTTCCTTCATGATTTACAAATTACGCTTTGCACCTACATTTACATTTACAGCATTTAGCAGACGGCCTTATCCAGAGCGACTTACAACAACTTAATACAATCTTACAATCCAAGCAATTGTGGGTTAAGGGTCTTGCTCAAGGACCCAGCAGTGGCAGCTTGGCAGAGGTGGGATTTGAACCCTGGACCTTCTGGTCCATAGTCCAGTACCTTACCCGCTAGGCTACCACAGTTACAATGTAAAATGTAAACTATCCCATACTTAGTAAAGTGATTTTTATTCAAAATGTGCTGCACTTCATCCAATTAAATCCATGTTTCTTTATAATGAAACATGCAGATTGAAGCGTATTGTCTATCATGATAACAAAATGTATCAAGATGCGCTAAAACATTGTCATATTGCCCACGCCTAGTTTCAATTGAGGATACATTATACTAAATGTGGCTGAGGCCAGCTGGTCTTCTCCTGTTCAACTCCTCTCCAAATTTGCACCAGTATCCTGGGTACAAGTGACTCAGTTCTAATTTGCTAAAGTGCTTTCCACTTGCCATAGTAAGTGCTTCATCCTGCTCCAAAATACACAGCCAAAACTCTCGTGTCTGAGGTGATTGCTTTGCTTTTTAACACTCAACACTGGTGGAGCTTTCATAAAACTGCCACACATCAGTGGTGTAGTTGAGGCCATGTGTGCATATATTCACTGTTTCCACTTGGCTGTTTGTGTGTACTGACATCTAGTAATGAACTTGGTCCCAGTCATTCGGCTGCTGCAGCCTGCAGAGGTTTCTTTTTAAAGTGGTAGAATGGCTGGCTCATTATTTGTTTCACTCTGCCTCAGTCCCAGCACAGCCCAAATGATGTAGCTCAGTACAGACACAGAATTGCTAGAGCCAAATCTGTGCTGGTGGACACATTTCTCACTGAATATTCAAAAATAAAAAAAAGGAAAGCTTGTGCTCCTCTCCATACTGCCTTGCTGTTTTGAATTCCAATGTACAACGAGCAAAACACTATTCAGTAAGAACTCCCATCAGGCAGCTATTAGTACAAGCTGTTCTCTCCAGTTTGCTCTCTCCCATCACTTTGTTGGGGAGTGTGGAACCCTGTTGTAACTCTGAAGGCTGAAAATTCATTACAGGAAAAGGGAGCAATTTGCCTAGTTTCCAGGAAGAAAAGAGAAAGAATTTTATTCCTCCTACTTCCCTTCGCTCAGGAAACACTCCAAGCTGCAGACAAGAATCTTGCTCTGACCACTGACACTCGAGACTCTTTTCTGCCAAGATATATTACTGTGCAAAAGTCTTAGACCACCATTAAACTATATATAACACTATTGACGACTGGGTCCAAAATTTATCACTCCATAATACTCTTTTTCCACTGATCTTCATTCCAATCGTCATGAGCTTGAGCACATCTTAGCCTTTTCACCCTGTTCCCCTTGCGAAAAAGTGGTTTCTAGGCTGTTAACCTTCCAGAAAGACCAGATCAGGCTTCTTTGAGCTGTAGAAGGGTCAACATGTCATCCTGATTAAGCTGTCAGAAGCTGCTATTGCTCAAGTGTAAGGGGAGGTCACACTAAATACTTGGCACTGTAGTCTATAGAAGCTGTTTTTTTGTGATTTCTATTTCAGTTTTGTAATGCTACATACAAATTCCCTGCATTTTCTGGTTGTATTCTAATAAAGATACTGAGAAATAGTTCATTATACCACCGCTAAAACAATGGAATACAGTACTGTGCAAAAGTCTCCAGACTCTGTCACATGTGCTCAGTGGGAACCTGCTTTCATCTGTGAAGAGCTCAGGGCGCCAGTGTCGAATTTTCCAATCCTGGTGTTCTCTGGCAAATGCCAAGCGTCCTGCACGGTGTTGGGCTGTGAGCACAACCCCCATCTGTGGACGTCGGGCCCTCATACCATCCTCATGGAGTCGGTTTCTAACCGTTTGCGCAGACACATGCACATTTGTGGCCTGCTAGAGGTCATTTTGCAGGGCTCTGGCAGTGCTCCTCCTGTTCCTCCTTGCACAAAGGTGGAGGTAGCGTCCTGCTGCTGGGTTGTTTCCCTCCTATGGCCTCCTCCACGTCTCCTGGTGTACTGGCCTGTCTCCTGGTAGTGTCTCCAGACTCTGGACACTACGCTGACAGACACAGCAAACCTTCTTGCCACAGCTCGCATTTGATGTGCCAGCATGGATGAGCTGCACTACCTGAGTCACTTGTGTGGGTTGTAGAGTCCGTCTCATGCTACCACGAGTGTGAAAGCACCACCAACATTCAAAAGTGACCAAAACATCAGCCAGAAAGCATAGGTACTGAGAAGTCTGTGGCCCTCACCTGCAGAACCACTCCTTTATTGAGTGTGTCTTGCTAATTGCCAATAATTTCCACCTGTTGTCTATTCCATTTGCACAACAGCATGTGAAATTGATTGTAAATCAGTGTTGCTTCCTAAGTGGACAGTTTGATTTCACAGAAGTTTGATTTACTTGGAGTTATATTATGTTGTTTGAGTGTTCCCTTTATTTTTTTGAGCAGTGTATATTGTTCTGTTTATTTTTAGTTTTAGTGGTCATTGCACTTTGTAGTTCTACAAATACAGATGGTAGTCCATCTGTTTCTCTACATACTTTGGTCTCTAATGCCATAGTTCCCAACTTGGGGTCTCTTCAGTGGGTTCCAAGGAAAAAAGGATGAAAACCACTGCTCAGTGGTCAGGACCCCCACACGACCACCACAGATCAGGTACTATGTGGGTGGTGGATCATTCTCATCACTGCAGTGACACTGAAGGTGGTGATGTGTTCTCCTGGTATGAGTGGATTAGATGCAGCAGTGCTGCTGGAGATTTAAAACACCGGAGTGTCTTCAGCACTGACGAAGAATTAAAGGATAACACAAATTGTGCAACAACAGATGAGCTACTGTCTCTGTCTTTACATCTACAAGGTGGAGCATTAATGTGAATGTCTCTAATAAAGAGGACAGTGAGCCTTGCTGTGTCTGATCCACTCCTATCAGCACAACACACACTAACACACACCACCATGTCAGTGTCACTGCAGTGCTGAAAATGATCCACCACCCAAACAGTACCTGGTCTGTGGTGGTCCTGACCATTAGAGAACAGAGTAAAGGAGACGAACCAAGTATTTATAGAAGTATGGATCAATGGACTAGAGTCTGTAATTGTAGAACTACTATGTGCAGTGACCACTAAAGCTTAAATAAAGAATAAGCAGAATATAAATTGAAAAATACAGAAAGACTTGTGCACAGTACTGTATATAATCTAATGGTAATCCAAGTCTTTTGCTTCCTTCAAGTTGCTGGCCATTCCTCAGGTTTGTCTTTCAGGACAATTTCAGATACCGTGTTCTCGATTCACACATGATCGACTGCGCAGTCCTATTAGCGCCTCTTTAGTGTCAGGACATTCGAGTGTATCATTTCATCAGCGATTGGCTAATTGCCAGACAGGACCGACCGGAGTGTGCTGATAGAACACAATGTGATTAGCCTTCAAGGTGAATTGGGAGAAATCTTGCATCAGCACACCCAATTCCTTGGCGTGTATCTGGTTGCTTCCTGTGAGAACACACCCCATCTGCTTGCTTCCCGTCATGGCTCGGATGAACTCCTCGTTCTGCCAATGAGCCTGTCCTCCCCACTTCATGAACTTAACACTTGGAGAAGGTCAGGCAGAGTGCAGCTGCTACTAGCTCTGGTAGCTCTGAACAAGCTCAATAGGATGACATTTACAGGGGTTGTGACCATGATCATTAGTGGGAAAAAAAAAATCAGTGCAGCCTTTTGTGGCAGACATGGAAGTTATGCCATTCCTGCTTCATGGCTTGGCACCGGACATCCCGGTGTCTCAATGGTGCAATCTGAACACAGAGAGGTCGCCAAATTCAGTCTAAATATGGGCTGCCTTTACTTGCTGGTATGCGCTGTGGAAACACAACCCATATTCAGGCTCAGGGACAGACTGGTGAATAGAATATATTCAGGCTTTTCGGATAAAAATGCATCGTTATGCATGCACTTTGGACAACACTTTGCATGACTGAATTATTATAATGTGGAGCATGTCACTAGGTTTGCTCGAAAAGTGGGATGCATTATATTGCTTATATGTTAAAATGGTAAATAGCAAAATGCTACGGTTGTAAACCGATTAAACTGTGCCAGATATGAACTTCTAAAATTGCTAATTGCAATTCCGAACCGCTGAACCTGTCAGATGACCGTGCTGACCCAGGTCCTGGCTCAGGCATGTTTGTCTATGCCAAGCGACAGTAGAAGAGTAACCTTGATACTAAAGAGGCTTTGATCTCTGGGGTGATAAAGTGTAGGTTTATCTCTCATGTGATCAGTTCGTCTATCTTTTTAAGTTTAGCACATAAACAAACGTATGTGTGTGTCGCTAGGCGACTGCAGCTCCAAAGTGGGAGTTGTTTTGTTACATGCTGTTTGGTGGAGGATCCAAGTTAGCAGCTTCTTACTCCCTGCATTTATACACTCTCACACTGACCTCTTTGATTGTATGGGATTGGACCCCCTTTTGCTTTAAGAACTGCCTTAATTCTCAATATCTCAGAGATTTTGATTTGTCGGCTGCATATCCACGACGCGAATCCTCCGTTCCACCACAACCAAAGGTGCTCCATTGGATTGTGATCTGGTGACTGTGGAGGCCATCTGAGTACAGTGAACTCACTGTCATGTTCAAGAAACCAGTTTGAGATGATCTGAGCTTTGTTACATGGTGCATTATCCTGCTGGAAGTAGCCGTCTGAAGAAGGTGCACTGTGATCATAAAGGAATGACCATGCTCAGCAACAATAGTCGGGTAGGCTGTGGCATATACAGTACATGATGCTCAAATGGTATTAAGAAGCCCAAAATGTGACAAGAAAATATCCCCCACACCATTACACCACCAGCAGCAGCCTGCAACGTTGATAAAAGGCAAGATGGATCCATGCTATCATGTTGTACCCTACCATCTGAATGTTCATCATCAGACTAGGCAACATTTTTCCAATCTTCTGTTGTCCAATTTTGGTAAGTCCATCCAAACTGTAGTCTCAGTTACCTGTTCTTGGCTAACAAGAGTGGCACCTGGTGTGGTCTTCTGCTACTGTAGTCCATCTGCTTCAAGGTTTGAGACGTTGTGCATTCAGAGATGCTCTTCTGCATACCTTACTTGTCAGCTCCACCCAAGCTGTTCTTCCATCACTTTCCAGCGTACCATTACCCAGACCATAGAAGGCAGTTACCTCTCTCCCTCCTCTGGTTGACCGAAGATGCCATGCCACCAAAACTCTTCTGCCAAGGACACAAGATCCTCTGTGTACCGAACTGAATAACGCTAAGATGCACATTTTAACGTTATTTTATTCATTATTTTCACTATTGCATTATTATATGCTATAGTTTATATTCTCTTCACACTATTTCATTTTCTCTAAAATATTAAGTGTACATAATGATATTTTAATTTAATTATTATAATTTTAAATATGTTCTCTCAATATTTATTCAACTTCTGTTTATTATATATTATATTAATTGGATAACTTGGTTTCATTCTTACATGCATCATCTAAGCAGCACAAAGAGGTTGGCTTTATGTTAATGGTTTGCCCTTGTGTAGTTTAATCGAAGTGTTTTCAGCATGTTTAAGGTAGGCTACACTCTGATATACACAGTATATGCATACGATACATACAGCATTCATTAAACTCCTTGGTTTAAATTCAACTTACGATGGATTTATCAGAACGTATCCCCAAAGTAAACCGGGGACTACCTGGTCAGTTTAACAAACACACATGCCCTTTCATGACTGGAGTTTTGCTGTATGGAAATGAGACATGTGACCCTTTAATTTCTAATTAAATTCTAATTTGCGCCAACTGCCAGAAGCTATCCTGTGCGCATGGATCACTAGTCCTGCAGAACGATTTCAACACCTAGTGCAATCTATGCCACAAAGGGCTGCTGCAAATCCGAAGGCCAAAGTAATACAATGGCAATTCAGTGTATTAGTAAAAGCACATGTATGTAAGCGTGCATACATATTCCTTTATTACACACACACTACTGGTCTGAACGTCATCTCGTTGACGCTCAGACCAGAGCAGAGGTAAGACTGAGACTCCCTTTATAATTGATCTTTTCATGCATCTTATACCTGGATTGTATCCAGATAAGATTTTAACCACATGCATTTACGCTTAATTTTCTACTGCATCTCCGATCAGCCAGATTGCAATTCGACTGTAAATCAGTTCATACCACTGGAAACCCACTTGCTGTACTGTAGTTTCCTTTATATAAACTCTTTACATTAAGATAAAGGCACCAAATTTGAGAGTTAATGTTTAGAAGCAGATGGTGTTAAACACGTTCAACACAACGGTGACGCCGAATGCAGCCATAACAAGCACATAGATCAATTTGTACCTACAACAAGACAAATCACTATGTTAATCATTTGGAACACAGATGGGAAAACAAGGTTTAAAAAGCCAGTTAGGAGAGAGGCCATTAATACTGACAGAATAGCAAGCTAATTAGGCATTTCTGTTGTCTCTGTCCACCTGGCTGGTTCTGATCCTGAACAGGTTGCAAAACTCCTAGAACCAGGTACTTGTTAAAAAAAATATGCTCCAAATACACGGCCATGCTTAGTGCAAAAATACGTCTGTAAGCAGGCACATAAATCTGCCAGGACTGGTGCATCACGTAATCAGGTAGTTTTGTTTTGATACACTAGATGGACGCTCAAAAGTTTGGCTCCACTATGAGAGAAAACAAAAAGGCTAAACACAATATATGTGTGGACAGTTGATCTGTTGTAAAAGAGGTTGCACCTCCGACATTTCAAAACATCTAAGGCACCAGCTAAGGCATAGGGAGCTTCAGCAGTGTACCGTGTTCAACAGACTGTGGTCTCCTAGCTCAAATGCTGCATTAGCTGGGAGTCTAAAACGCTTAATGTGAACAAAGCGTAATGTGGCTTAACATACTAAAACAATGACCTAGGAGCTTCTCTCAGTTATTGCTAGTCATGGGACTGTGGTAGCCTAGTGGGTAAGTTACTGGACTGTGGACCAGAAGGTCCAGGGTTCAAATCCCACTTCTGCCAAGCTGCCACTGTTGGGTCCTTGAGCAAGGCCCTTAACCCACAATTGCTTGGATTGTAAGACTGTACCAATTGTAAGTCGCTCTGGATAAGTGCTAAATGCTGTAAATGTAAATGTTGTCATAAGTATTCTCTACTGCCGAAATGATAAACCTGTAACGCAAAAGGAAAGCAATGATTTTTACGTTAAGCTTTTTTCTTCCCATTTAAACCTCTAAGGAAAAAGCTGAACATGGAATGACAGACCTGTAGTAATCTTTTTTACGTCAAGCTTTTTCTTCCTATTTACACCTATAAGGAAGAAGCTAAACATGGCTTAACATACTAAAACAATGACCTAAGAACACCAAACTTCTCTGGTCCGAAGGGAAAGTATTCATTATGTTAAGCATTTTTCTTCCCATTTAAACTCATTAGGAAAAAGCTTAATGCAAAAATTATTACTTTCCCTTTGGACCACATGCCTCCCCACATGGTTTCATGTTCAAAACAATGAGTTCTGTATTCTTCAGCGGTCTTCCCAGTCACTAGATCTGAATCCAGTAGAACACCTGGGATGGGGTAGAATGGCAGATTCCCAGCATCGAAAGTACATCTGAAAAACCTATAGGACTGTGTGATGGAATCATAACAACATAGAGCAAAATCTTATAGGAACGTTTCCAACATCTTGTGGAATCCATTTCAGAGCAAAGGGAGGCTCCATAATAACGTCTGGAGTATAAACACACACACACACCCACATATACACTCACCGATCACTTTATTAGTTACACCTCCTTGTTTCTAAACTCACTGCTCATTTGACTGCACTCTTTGTCCATTTTCTCAGTTCCACTTACCATGTAGAAGCACTTTGTAGTTCTGCAGTTACAGACTGCAGTCCATCTATTTCTCCAACATGCTTTGTTAGTCTCCTTTCCTCTGTTGTTTAATGGTAAGGACCCCTACAGACCAGGTACTATTTGGGTGGTGGATCATTCTCAGCACTGCAGTGATAGACTAATGTGTTGGTTAGTGTGTGTTGTGCTGGTGAGTGGATCAGCAGTGCTGCTGGAGTTTTTAAACACCTTATTGTTAATGTTGGGCTGAAAATAGTCCACCAACCAGAAATGTCCAGACACCACCATCCTGTGAGCACTGATAAAGGATAAGAGGATGACTAACGCAAACTGTCCTACAACAGGTGAGCTACTGTCTCTGACTTTACATCTACAAGGTGGACCAATAAGGTAGATGTGTCTAATAGAGTGCACAGTGAGAGAACGATGTTTTAAAACACCAACAGCACTGCTGTGTCTGATCTAATCGTACCAGCTCAACACTAACACACCACCACCATGTCAGTGTCACTGCAGTGCTGAGAATGATCCACCACCCAAATAGTACCTGATCTGTGGAGGTCACGTGAGGTCCTGACCATTATGGAACATCGTGTATGGATTAGAGTCTGTAACTGTAGAACTACTATGTGCATCTATATGGTCTATATGTAAGTAGAACTGATAAAATGGACAGTGAGTGTAGAAACGAGGAGGTGGACCTACAGTGGTGCTTGAAAGTTTGTGAACCCTTTAGAATTTCTAAATATGACCTAAACCATCATCAGATTTTCACACAAGTCCTAAAAGTAGATAAAGAGAACCCAGTTAAACAAATGAGACAAAAATATTATACTTCGTCATTTATTTATTGAGGAAAATGATCCAATATTACATTAGTGAGTGGCAAAAGTATGTGAACCTCTAGGATTAGCAGTTTAATTAAAGGTGAAATTATAGCCAGGTGTTTTCAATCAATTGTATGACAAGGGGCGAGTGGGCACCCTGTTTTCTTTAAAAAAAACAGGGATCTATCAAAGTCTGCTCTTCACGACACATTTGTGAAAGTGTGTCATGTCAAAAACAAGGGAGATTTCTGAGAACCTCTGCGAACCAGCTCATCAGGCTGGGAAAGGTTACAAATCCATCTCTAAAGAGTTTGGACTCCACCAATCCACAGTCAGACAGACTGTGTACAAATTGAGGAAATTCAAGACCATTGTTACCCTCCCCAGGAGTGGTCGACCAACAAAGATTACTCCAAGAGCAAGGAGTGTAATAGTTGGTGAGGTCACAAAGGACCCAGGGTAACTGCTAAGCAATTGAAGGTCTCTCTCACATTGGCTAATGTTAAGAAATCCACCATCAGAAGAACACTGAACAACAATGGTGTGCATGGCAGGGTTGCAAAGAGAAAGCCACTGCTCTCCAAAAAGAACATTGCTGCTCGTCTGCAGTTTGCTAAATATCATGTGGACAAGCCAGAAGGCTATTGGAAGAATGTTTTGTGGACGGATGAGACCAAAATAGAATGTTTCAGTTTAAAAGAAAAGCGTTATGTTTGGAGAAAGGAAAACACTGCATTCCAGCATAAGAACCTTATCCCATCGGTGAAACATGGTGGTGCTAGTATCATGGTTTGGGCTGTTTTTGCTGCATCTGGGCCAGGACGGCTTGCCATCATTGATGGAACCTGAATTTCTGAATTATATCAAGAGAATTCTAACGGAAAATGTCAGGACATCCTGTCATGAACTGAATCTCAAGAGAAGGGGGTCCATGCAGCAAGACAACTACCCTAAGCAACAACCAGTTCGTTAATGGCCGAAGATGGTTAAAGGAGATAAGTTAATGTTTTGGAATGACCAAGAAAAGTCGTTGAAGCATGTTGTGGAAGGACCTGAAGTGAGCATTTAATGTGAGGGAACACCACCACATCCCAGAGTTGAAGCGGTTCTGTATGGAGGAATGGGCTAAAATTTATTTGCTGCTCCAGTTATTGCTGCAATAAATCAATAAATAATTGACCAAGTATAATATTTTTGTCTCATTTGTTTAACTGGGTTCTCTTCTTTATCTACTTTAGGACTTGGTGTGAAAATCTGATGATGTTTTAGGTCATATTTTTGCAGAAACATGGAACATTCTACGGAGTTCCCACAACTTTCAAGCCACCACTGTAGCGTGAATCGGTGAGTTGTAGATTAAATAATCTGAACAGGCCAGCAGGCTAAATATCAAAAGGCTACTAAAGTAAACCAAATTTTTGTGCGGTTGAGAAGCAGCAAGCCCATGTAAACAAATTTGTGCTGTTGAGAAGCAGCAGACCCATGTAAACTGAACCACGAGAAGTGAGCACACACACACACACACACACACACACACACACTTTAACCTTGCAGTTATTGATTGCTCGCTCTTTCTGTCTGGAGTAACTTTCACACAGTTCCCTTAGGGCCTGACCTCACATCACTGCTGAGCTGTCACACACAGCATGTCAGCTACAGCACTGCCATGATACAACAGTGCTGTACTACCACACACAGCACTCCCTGCAAAATCATACAGCGGAACACACACCTCCCATACACCTCTAAAAGCAGACAGATGCACACCAATCACAATACATTCATATATTACCAGTTGAAGAGGTTTTAACTAGTGGTCAATTAATTTGGGATTTTATTGGCCGATGCCAATGCTGATATTTAGAGAGCAGGTAGATAGCAGACTGATGGTGGGTATATAATGCCGATATCACATATTTCCCCCAGCTGATTAAAACTAATAACAATAAATGAGACACCAAACCTCTGAACTTAAATGAACATTTATTTAAGCTATAAATGCACTGTCTCTGTTTGTACTCTGTCTTTATTATAAATAAAATAAAAAGAGGTTTTATTGCTCTTAACTACAACATTTATTACCAGAAATCAAGTCAAGTCAGATCTATTTAAATAGCGCTTTTTACAATGGAGCATTGTCTCAAAGCAACTTCACAAGTTTAGATTATCTCCTATAACGACGTCCAATCCCAAATTGAGCAAGCCTAGGGCGACAGTGGCAAGGAAAAACTCCCTAGTTCTAGGAAGAAACCTTGGGAGGACCAAGACTCAAAAAGGGGCCCAACCTCCTTGGGCGGCGTAGATGATAAATCTAAGAGCGAAACTAAAGTCATGGAGTCAAAGTTCAAATAAAATGTGAAGTATGCACATCGGCATTAAGTGGCCTGGGTATGGTGGGGCTGGAGCTGATGACGGAAGCAGCTTGAGTGAAGCTGCAGCGGATGAACATCATGAAATCAGTATTACATTCTGGAAACCTGACTGAATATCATTCATTCATTCTATTATCCCCTTGATCCGGGATAGGGTCGCAGGAGAGAGAGTGCCTAGCTGGTGACACAAGTCGCAAGACAGGAACAACCCTAGACAGGGCGCCAATCCATCGTAGACTGAATACCTTACTCTTCTATAATTTGTCTGAACTGTGAATGATTGATTAATCAGTGCATTCAGCAAAGACACAAACTCTTCAGGTGTCACTTCAAATGTTCACTGAGGTATAAATATACGGTGACACAGAGATCAAATGTCTATAGCAATTTCAGCAAGATTAAAGATTCATACAAAAGAAAAAAAGCGGCGTATACATACTCATATACATTCAGCAGCCACTTAATTAGGTAAACCTGTTCTGTTCAACTGCCTTCTAACACCAATATCTAATCAACATGGATCCATCCTGTCTTGTGGGCACCTTATTGCCAATTCAGCATCATTTTAAATGCCCAAGCCTACCTGAGTGTCGTTGCTGACAACGACCCACCCTTTATGACTACAGCGTACCATCTTCTGATGGCTAATTCCAGCAGGATACCGCACCAAGTCACAAAAACCTCAGATCATTACTTAAAAAAAATCACTGTACTCAAATGGCCTCCACAGTCACAAGATCTCAATCCAATACAGCACCTTTGGGATGTGGTGGAACCAGAGACTCACATCATGGATGTGCAGCCGAGAAACCTGCAACAGCTACGTGATGCTATCCTTTCAGTATGGACCAAAATCTCTTGAAGAATGTTTCCAGGACCTTGTTGAATCTATGCTTCAAATAATTAAGGCAGTTCTGAAGGCAAAAGGGGGTCTAACCTGGTACTAGCAAGGTGTACCTACTAAAGGTAAGTAGTGAGTGTATATTTACTATATTATACATGATATGTTTTTGGTTGTTGTTTTTTTATTTACTTATTCGAATATTTCTATTTCTACCACTGATTTATCCAGGTCGGGCCCACAGGGGTGAGGTCCAGTGCCTATCACGTGGCTCTAAACAGCTCGGTCCTGTGTGCAGTTCTCTAAGGACTACAGATGGAGATTTTCAGAGGTAACAAAACCGTCCATGACAACAAAGAATTTCAAACATGCCGGATAAAGTCAGTCTTCAACTTAAGCACAAGCGTTAACATCTGGAGATTGCTAGATGGTTTTGAAATTTTGACTGGAACCAGGTTGCTATGTCAGATGAATAATAGTACATCCTTAGGAAAATTCCATTACATTTCTAAAACCCTGCAGATATCTTATTTTCCAAAACCTTTCCAGGTCTGGACAATGAAATAGAAATTTACACTTTTCCAAGACTGTGAGAACCCTGAAAAAATATTTTCTCATACATTTGAACACTTAGGAACTCAATAATGTGTGTGTATGTGCATTCTCCAGCATTTTGAATCCCTGAAGGCATATATAAATCATGTAGAACTTTACAGACATACGCAGTAAAATTACCTTCATAGAGCAATCTGTATGTTTAACAAGTTCAGAATGGTATTAGCATATTCATCTTCTTTCAAAAAATGTACTTTTTGAAGTCATTAATAGCATTAATGGCTATTTGTGGATTGTATCTCATCACCTGTATAGTTGAAAATATATAATACATATACAAACTGTTATAAATTACAGTAGACCACCTCTGCTGTGTGCATTACTGAGGCTACTCTGTTTGCTTGCCCTGAGGCTAAGATAAAACACAACAGGTACAGCTTGGCACCGTCTCACTTTTAAACATACCATGCAAAAACAAAGATACTAGAGAGTAGAGATGCACCGATTGCAATTTTCTTGGCCGATCCGAATTACGATTTTTTAAATCAATGCCTGACTGATTACGATTTTCTTTCTGTCTAAGAATTATGAATGACAGCATACAGAAACAATTGCCAAAGAAAGATAGCAGGAGCCGTTGGCTTGTACCTGGCTCTATTCTCTCACTAGCGTTAGCTTTGTGGCGTTGGCCACAAAATATCAATCTCTCCAAACTTTCTCAAATTGTACTTTATTACCAGCCTTGATAAGAGCCTTTTGCCAGTTAGTGCAAGGCTACAAGTACAAGCAAAGATGCTGAATTACAACTCAAACCACAGGTAACAGTGTAAACCAACCAAGACGGTAAGTTATACAACACACTTAATGCACTAAAAACATACTCTTAGGCTAAATCCCAGGCATAAATGATACAACACAATTAAAAACACGCACTGTGAGCATTTATCAACTAATTTAAAGACATGTGCACATAAAACAGATCACAGACGCGAGCAAAACAAACAAACACGAAGCGGCTGAGCATGAACTATTTAAGTTTAAAGCTCCTTACACACATGAACTGAATTCTCAATTAATGTTAGTCCAAGCACTGTGCTGTTCTTGTGTGTGGCTGTGTTTGTGCTGATGTTTGCATCACAAGTGCATGGCATAGAAATGGTTATATGAGGAAAATCACGCTGAGAAACTGGCTGATCAATCAGTGCATCTCTACTAGAGAGACAACGAGTGCGTTCACATGCTCTTAATAATCTGATAGCTTCAGAAATTCAGATGTTGTCAGTGATCCAATCAAATATACATGCACTTCAGTAATCAGATATTGGGAAAACTCCAGATTTAAATGACTCAGGTAAGAATCGAATTTCAACCAGTCAGCAATCTCATAGAAATGTGTGCCATACATTTCAAACTTTAATATTAAATAATCAAATTCTTCATTTTCTCGAGTATATCCTGCATTTCAGAGACCCCACAAATTGTTCGATAGCCGTTTAGCGGATGCTGCGTTTAATTCCAGGGTTGCCAGATCCCGCCACGGACATGGCAACCGCTCTTTGCGAATGTTCAGAGTGAGAAAACCGACTGAAATCAGGTACCGACTGAAATCCGACTAAAATCCAGATCTCTTTATTGGATTTCTTAATCTGATTTCTAGATCGGCGTATGCTGTATGCATGACCACTTGAATAATCCGATAACTGCAGAAAATCAACGGCTATACATGCACTTGAGTAATCAGATAATGGAAAACATCCAGGGTTACATGACTCCGGTAATAATCGGATTTCTACTTTGCAACCAGCCAATAATCTCACTGAAATTTGTGACAAACTTCAAACGTTAATATTAAGTAATCAAAATCTCCATTTTCTTGAGTAGAGACCGAGTCTCCACAAAGTGTTTGATAGCCATTTCGCTGCCTTTAACTCCGTGGCATGTTTAATTCCAAGGTTGCCAGATCCAGAGAGAAAAACACACTAACAAGAAAAAAAGAAAAAGAGGCCAAATAAAGCCAAGTATCTAAAATACGCGAACCTGGCAACCATGGTGGAAAGCTCGTGCACATGTGCAGTCTGAAAACATCGATTATCATCAGGTAACCAGTATACATGCTATGAGTAATCAGATTACTGGAATAAAATCCAGCTCTCTTAAATTGATTTCTTAAACTGATTTCTAGATCGGCGTATGCTGTATACATGACCACTTGAATAATAAGATAACTGCAGAAATCCATCTATGATCATATTATTAAGTGCATGTAAATGCACTCAATGCTTTAGAGATGCGCCGACTACAGTTTTCCTGGCCGATTCCCATTTTGGCCGATTTCGATTTTCTTTCTGTCGACGAATTATAAATGACTGCATACAGAAACATCTTTATTCAACTTTTCTTTTAATGGAGACTACTTCATTGCAAAAAAAAGACAGCAGGGGCTGCTGGCTTGTACTTTGCTCTTTGCCTTTGTTAGTTTTAGTTAGTTACTTTGTTAGTTACAGTATTTAGTTACGTTGTAAGTTATTCAGCAGGGTGATGCCGTTTTAAATGTCTTATTAAATTTGTTGGTCCTACAATTTTCAGAAGACAAAGCAATACTAATGAAAGAATAGGGATACTAATGAGGGAATAGGAATCTATTAAACCTGTATAATAACGCCATTGATTTGAGGATCAGTGCTTGTTCTCACCTGTGAAAGCATTTGTGGCTGGAAGGTCAGCCTCCTGCATGCTGCTCCTGTGCCCAGAGCGTATTGTTCCTCCTTAACCACTCTGATCCAATGAAGGCTGCTGGGGACGACACAGCCACGGCGCTGCCATCTTCACCTCATGAGTCCATCACTCTCCTGATCCTTCTGCTGAGGTAACAGATCAACCCCACCACAAAAAACACACCTATGCTCCAATTAGCACCGTTACCCCCCAAGCCAGAGTGAGACAACCATGGCTGCCTTATAGAGAGCGGGATACAGAGATCTAGGCGGAGAAGTGCTCTTTCAGGTACTGAGGCAGGTGTGTAGGTTCCCAGGAGAATGTGCTCAACTGAGCAACACTCTAATCAGCATAGCAGATCATCACTCAGAGTGCAGAGTTTATTCACTCACTGAGGGCTCTACAGCACAGTCACTGTGGGGAGAGAGAGAGAGAGAGAGGCTTATTAAACCATCAGCCAGCAGGTACATATCACACACACACAAAAAAAAGATAGGCATGACATTTGGATTTCAAATGCAATTTCCCTAAAAACACAAAGCTGCAAGATAAAATGTGTAAGAATTCAGTAAAGCCTGATCTTATTCTCATCCAGGTATTATGCAAACACTAACTCACAAAACTGTACACATTCCTCAGCAGCAATAACATTTCTTCTATCTACAGTCCTCGTCAGGTCATGGAACCGCATTTCACTTGGGTTTTGGCCTTTCAGTGGTTCAGGGCCTATCCCAGAATCCATTAGGCACAGTGAAAGTGAAATGAAAACATTGGGAGCCAACCTAAACTCAAAAACAGTAAGCTTTCAATGGCATGAATGGCAGGAGTTGTCTTCAGAAACGACATAGCTGGTCTTCAGGCCAACTGAAGCTACTTTGAAACTTATCAGACCCTAAAAACAAAGCCATCCCCCATGTCACCATCAGCTATTAAGCGGGTAGGTCAACGCTTGGAAACAACAGGTGATGTTACCACAAAGAAAAGATCTGGAAGGACCAAAGCCTCTTCCTAGCAGAGGGGACTGCTGAAATTTACAGTTCTCAAAGACAAAAAAAAAAACCTTCTACAACTGACAGCAGAATTGAAGACCTCAGAAAACGAGACTCGTGAAAAGAGAAATAACCACAAGGTCGTCTAATGCAGGTTTTCTAAAAGATGTGTTAAAAGTTCAATGCTGTCTAAGAAAAACATGGACAGAATTAAGTTTCTGACAGAATATGGAAAGTTTGAATCGCAATGGTTCAACAGAGTTGTGTGGACTGATCAATCAGTTGTGTGGTACAGAGAAGCATCTTTTCGAAGATCTGGCGAGAGATACAACAGTGAATGCATCTCCACTAGCATTAAACATGGAGATATCATGGTGTGGGAGAGCTTTGATCTGCTGGTACTGCTCAGCTGCTTCACTGTGAAAAGTCAATTAATGCTTAGGGGTAGTAATAGACTGATTAATGCCATTTTTGCCAAATAATCGGCACTATTCCAAAATAGCACTATTCAAAAACTTTGTTTCTTGCGTTACAACTTGCAGCTCAAACTGGGACTACTCTAATACTCTACTCTAATATTGTTTATTTTTTGCAAGTATTTGCACATGTTCATGTATTCTTCGGAGAAACAATGTGATGCAGTTATCTGGCAATAAAACAAACAGAGACCGTGCATTTACAGCATAAATAAATGTTAATTTACATTCAGCAATTTGGTGTCTCGTTTATTCTTATTAGTTTTATCAGTTGTGATATCAGCATTATATATCAGCCATCGGTCACCCTGTTCTCTAAATATCGGCATTAGCCATTAAAAAACCTGTATCAGTCGACCACTACTTAGGAGTAGAGGAAAATATTGCAGAAACACTTCCCACCATTAAAAAGTTGTTTTCTAAAGATTAACAATTGTGTTTTTTTCCAACAAGACAACGTTCCTGCTCACTATGTGAAGACCACCAAGAAGTGGTTTTAGAACAAGTCCATCAGGCTCATGTTTTGGTCTGGTCAGAGTGCAGATTTTAATCCTATTAGGAATATTTGGTCTCACATTAAACACAAACGAACTGAGAAACATTTTTCAACGACTTGTCAACTGTTTGAAGCCATTACCATTGAGTGGAACAACACTGACCCAAGTTTACCCACTAGACTCAAACAAATGGAAATTAGTGCTGGGTGGTATGACCAAAAATTATGTCGGTTTCATGGTATATCACATTTTTTGACTGGGCTTTTACATTTACAGCATTTAGCAGACGCCCTTATCCAGAGCGACTTACAATTGGTACAGTCTTACAATCCAAGCAATTGTGGGTTAAGGGTCTTGCTCAAGGACCCAACAGTGGCAGCTTGGCAGAGGTGGGATTTGAACATTGAACCTTCTGGTCCAGAGTCCAGTACCTTAACCACTAGGCTACCACAGTACAACAGTACATAAGTGTGTAGCTTATTCTACTGTCAGGAGTACAAAGAATATAAAAAAAAAATCATCATGTATATAATGAGAGCATTAATTACTATATCGGTTACTTCACCCCTTGCATGAAACAGTTGCTGAATGCAAAGGTTTTAATGTGCAAACAGCAACGTATTAAAAACAGAACATAAAATACTTCAGCCGAAAAAAGACCGCTTTTTTTAAAGACATACCTTGAATCAACTGCTCTGAACCCGTTACTGCATTCCTTGCTGTGGCTCTATCGTTTGCTTTTCCTGTCATATGTAGTGGCACAAGAACACGCCTTTTTGGGTGACTTTTGAGCCTTTGGCTTCACTGTTTCAGTGGTGTCAGTGGTTAATGGCATCAACAGTTGTACTTGCATAAACTCTCTGTATTCCAACCCACATTTTCTGCTGAGGTGATGGACTAAGTTGCTGGACCAACTCAACAAACTTTGCATTGTATAGCCTTTAGGTCTGCGTCATATTTTTAAAACCAAATTTCACACCGCATAGGAAATTAAAAATGGTATACCACATGATCGAAACACGAACAGAAAGCTAAGCTACTTCATCTATTTGCTACGTCCCTTATCAATGATTTGCAGTTGAGAACATATTGAATTTTTGGGTTATTTCTTTTCCCTAGGGCTATATGCCTTTGTTTTCATTAAAGTGGCATCTCGGTTCTCAACCACCTCGGAACACGTCGAATTCGGTTCTTGACCCGTTTTGACTTAACTTTTTTTTTTAACATCTAGAGTACTGCATTCTTAGTGCAAATACGTCTCCATGGGTCCTAAAAAGGTTAGTTTATAAAAACCAACCGAAAGCAAAACAGGAACTGAATCCTCCAGAACACAGGCTGCAGTTAGCTTCGCAGCTATGCTAGCACCAGGAGTTCATCAACAGAGTAAGTGTTTTGCTTTTACTTTTCACTTTCAATCCATTACTCACTAAATTACAAGAGCTTTTTCAACACTTTATTATAAAATAAGCTTTGTGTTAACGATTGTGGTCAACTGTAGGTCAATGTAAGTTTTAACCATTAACTTACTTATCACTACTTATCATAGTATCCTTTCCATATCTCCACTATGATAGAGTACAAACCTCTCTACCAAACACTCATTAAACTCCTCAGTTCATGATACATTTAACTTATGATGGATTTGTCTGAACATATCTCCATCATAAATCAGGGAGCACCTGTACAATACAACTCCATTAGTGGATACAATGGCTTATACAGTGTGAATTTTCTGTGGGTCTGGAACGGATTAATTCCATTTACATTATTGGACCGGTACCCGTTGATTTCGGTTCTCACCAAGTCTTCTGAAATGAATTAACAATGAGAACCGAGGTAGCACTATACATAAGAGGCTACTTCCAAATTTCAGAAAGCATTTAATTCCACTGTCCATCTACTACGTATATGTAACTTCTGAAAAAGTCATATGCATGAATAAACCACGGTGTCAAGGTTTAATTTGTGCCAGTAGTCGGCAGAGGAACAGCTCTGGGACGTCTAAAGTGATCTCCAGCCCATGTGAGCTGAGCTGACACCTCAGCATAACCAAAAAGACAAAGTAGAATAAGTTGAACATAAAATGCCTCTATTACCTTGGAATAATGGGGTTTCCACTCTTTACAGTGCACTACATGTCAAATAGGAAGTCACTTTGTCTTAACACGGGGCTACTTGAAAATTTTAGAACGACATGAGTCATTGTGTCTTTTTAACTTTGACTGCTGAAAAGTCCAAGCCCAAAATACTACCAGAATGATTTCAAGCAACATTTAACTGGCATCAGCTCCATTTTGACACTGTACTACAGGGTAGAGAAAGTACTTTAAAAGTCAGGAGAACAACAGAGGACAAGCTATGGCCATGCTTTTTAGACTTGACGAAGATGACAAAGCTCCACTAAACTATCCAGTTCAGTATTGCAAATAAATAAATTTGTCTGTTTCCTTCCACTCTTCCTCAAGAGGGTCACAGTGCATATATCTACATGACAGAGGATATATATAGTATGTACATTGTACATACACAGATCAGAAATAACATTAGAACCACTGATGGGTGAAGAGAAAAACTAATGCTCTGGTCGATGTTCTGCTAGGAAGCCTTGGTGCTGGCATTCATTTGAATGTTACTTGACACATACTACCTGCCTACACATTGTTGCAGACCAGGTAGGTCTCTACATGGCAACAGTATTCCTTAACACCATTCCCTACCAGACTTCGGGAATGGTTTTATGAACATGCCAAAGAGTGTTGATTTGGCCTCCATATTCCCCAGATCTCAGTCCTATCAAGCTTCTGTGGAATG
Source organism: Ancistrus triradiatus (assembly GCA_025084515.1). NCBI lineage: Eukaryota > Metazoa > Chordata > Actinopteri > Siluriformes > Loricariidae > Ancistrus > Ancistrus triradiatus. The sequence continues at coordinate 18,828 of JAJAGP010004556.1, read as the reverse complement.
TGCTGGACAAACAAATCCAATCCATGAAGACCTCGCCACTTATAGGACTTAAAAGGTTGGCTGCCAGAAATGACAGGACATGCCAGAAATGTTTTTTCTTCTTTGAGCTGAAAATCAAAGTAGTATATTTTGAAAATAAATACTGCGATATATTGCTGTATCTATTTATCCCAGCCCTAGCATATAAGCATGGTGATTCTGTAATTGTTGCCATTTGTTACGTTAAGCACCACAATACAACCGGTCAGTGCTATAAAAGTACTGATGATGCCAGTTATATTTTCAAAAAGAGGCCATGACGTGACCCACAACCTCACAATGACCAGTCTTATTCAGTATGTCATCTTTTCTAGCAGTATTTGCTACTGTGTACAACACAAAGGAAGCCATTTCTATGGATGGCACTGACGCATGCTGCAGCATCCATCCCAAAGCACCAGACAACAATGCTTTTGAGCGGTGCTGGATTTGAACTGTCCTTTAAACACCGTGCTCTGAAACTGTAGAGATAACCGCTCGGTGGCCATCACAGATGACTCATTCCCTCGACAAATAACACGTAGCCCTGTAATTCAAGGTCAGGCGAGCAAATCTAAGCACACTGTAGCAGGCTGCAAGTCTCAGATAACCTGGAGAGTGATCACGGCATCGCAGTTTGTGAACAGACAGAGAGGCTCAGAAGATCCAGGCCTGCTCTTCCCTTACCTCAGATGACCTGATCTGGATGCACGAGCAACCTTAAAAGACCTGGCTGAGCAAACAAGGCATATTTGCTCACATATAGACAGCGGGGGACATAGTAACAGCATCGCACGACATGTCAATCTGGGACAGAAGGGAACGTTTGGATCAGGTCAAATTAATGTTTAGGAAACATCTCCATTAGCTGCAGTGTATGGCACATGGTGGCCGAGTTTGAAATTCTTAAAAGGTTTCAAGCAAAAACACATTCTGTGCATTACTGATGCTCCGAGTTAAAAACAGAGACCCATTTGACAGGACCCATTATGGGAGTAGACCAAAGTGCGGCAGATCAAAAGAGAAGCTCTCTCTCCACCTTAATTCCTCTTCTCCAGCAGCAGAAATCATAACCACAGTGAAAGCACATCAGCCCCATGCCTAAGCGAGTGTACTGAGTAAGATGATTACGCTATTCTGTCCGTGTGCAGGCTCGCTGCCATGCTGGATGTGTAATGCGATCTCAGCAGGGGGCCTGTCTGTCTCCTTGTGGCTGGTGAAATCAGGCTGAAGCTAATGTGGGCACTGCTGCACTGAGCTGACTTACCGAGCCAGACTCCAAATCAATCGCACCAGCCAGCCTGCCAGCCAAGGCGAGACGATGGCTCAGCCGCGAGCGAAGAGAGACAGCAAGGTGGTGAGAGAGAGCGATAGAGATCGAGAGATGGCGAGACGATGGGGGTGGAGGAAGAGAAATGTGGGAGATGGCAAGGGAAAGGGTAATCTTTGTTTTGCACAGGAAGCAGACGCAAGTCGCTCATTAATCAATGTCAGACTGAAACTGCCTCCTGGCTATGTCTCAACAAGCACAAACTGAGACAGGTTACTAACAGCTGTCTGCCTTAAACTAACAATCATACGCAGCCGTGAGTAAACGTCTGCCTATTTGCCCATCACTACTAAAGCAGGCTACAAAAATGCAGTGTGGCTCACTCTTCAACCGGACACGGCTTTCTAAGTCTTTAGAGGCAAGTGAAGCAGGTGGATAGTTACTGTTAAAAATCCAGGAAATCACACTGTAAGATTTTTAAAGAATTTAATTGTAAATTATGGTGGAAAATAAGTATTTGGTCAATAACTTTGGTTCAAGTCAATACTTTGTAACATAACCTTTGTTGGCAATGACAGAGGTCAAACACTTCCTGTAAGTCTTCACCAGGTTTGCACACACTGTAGCTGGTATTTTGGCCCATACTTTGTGGAGCATCCTTTAGCTTTTATAACTTCCAACAAACGTTTTCAGTAAGTACTAACAAGCTTCTTACTCCTCTCAATTGGAATCTTGGCCCATTCTTCACGTGCAAAAGCCTCTAGTCCTGTGATGTTTGATGGCTTCCATGCTGCAACTGCCTTCTTTAAATCCCACCAGATTTTCAATCGGGTTTAGATCTGGTGACTGAGAAAGCCACTCCAGGACATTCCAGGATCTTTTTCCTCAACCAAGCTTTGCTTGACTTGGAGTTGTGCTCAGGACCATTGTCTTGCTGGAAGGACCAATGACTGCCAGTGTTTAATTTGTCAACAGATGGCATCACGTTCCCCTTTAAAATGGCCTGGTATTTCTGAGAATCCACGATACCAGGTACAAAATCAAGATTGGCAGTTCCACAGCCCCACATCATCAATGACCCACCTCCATGCTTGACTGTGGGGATGGTATTCTTCTGGTCATCCTTTCGCACGCCAGACATACCGCTGGTCCACATGTCTAAACAGTTCAGGTTTGGTTTCATCAGTCCATAGAACTGTCTCCCAAAACTCTGTAGCCTTATCCAAATTCCTCCTGGCATATTCTATTTGACTTATGATGTTCCTTGTGGATAAGAGTAGAGTGTGTCTTGGAGTCCGGCCATGGAGTCCGTAGTCTTGGTCTATTCAGTGCACATCTTACAGTAGCTACTGAAGCACTTATTCCAACCTTCATCAGGTCATCCTGTAGGTGTCTTGCACTCATACGGGGGGTTTTCTTAGTTGTTCTAACTAAGTTGCTAAGGGCCTTTGACGAAAAAGTTTTAAACTTCCTTATAATGCTCCCAGTGGTGTCTCTTGGGACATTACATTTTTGGGAAATCTTATACCCAAGGCCTTTATACCCAATTCACCTTGAATTCCTTCATGGGTGGGCTTTATATATGCATCAGAGCTGAAGCAAATGAAGGATCATTATATAGTTCTCAAAGGCTTAATTATGTTTCAACTCCACTTTAGTCCATAAAATCTGCTAGAAAGCTTTAAAAACAACAATAGAGTGGCATGAGAAAGTTTGGGCACCCTGATAATTTTCCTTTAGAAATCATTGGTTGTCATCAGATCAGCAATTTCAGTTAAATATATCATATAGCAGATGAACACAGTGATATTTGAGAAGTGAAATGAAGTTTATAGGATTTACAGAAAGTGTGCAATAACTACTCAAACAAAATTAGGCAGGTGCATAAATTTGGGCGCCCTTGTCGTTTTATTGATTCGAATACTTTTAGCACTAATTATTGGAACACAAAATTTGTTGTGTAAGCTCATTGACTGTTGACCTACATCCATAAGTGAATGCAATTATGAGAAAGGGTTAAGGTGGCCAATTTGCAAGTTTTTATCCTCTTTGCATCTTCTCTGAAGAGTGGCCACATGGGAGCCTCAAAACAACTCTCAAATGACCTGAAAACAAAGGTTGTTCAACATCATGGTTTAGGAGAAGGATGCAAAAAGCTCTCTCAGAGATTTCAGCTGTCACTTTCAACTGTGAGGAACATAGTGACGAAATGGAAGACCACAGGCACAGTTCTAGTTAAGAGCCGAAGTGGCAGGCCAAGAAAAATATCAGATAGGCAGAGGCGAAGGATGGTGAGAACAGTCATAGTCAAGCCACAGACCAGCTCCAAAGACCTACAACCTCATCTTGCTGCAGATGGTGTCACTGTGCATCGTTCATCTATTCAGCGCACTTTGCACAAGGAGAGGCTGTATGGGAGAGTGATGCAGAAGAAGCCTTTTCTGCAGACACGCCACAAACAGAGTCACTTGAGGTGTGCTACAGCACATTTGGACAATCCAGCTTCATTTTGGAATAAGATGCTGTGGACTGATGAAACTAAAATTGAGTTATTTGGACATAAGGGGCAGTATGCATGGCGGAAAAAGAACACAGTATTCCAAGACAAACACTTGCTACCCACAGTAAAATTTGGTGGCGGTTCCATAATGCTGTGGGACTGTGTGGCCAGTGCAGGTACTAGGAATCTTGTTAAAGTTGAGGGTCGCATGGATTCCAGTTAATATCTCCAGATTCTTGAGAACAATGTTCAAGAATCAGTGACAAAGTTGAAGTTGTTGGATACTTCAACAAAACAACGACCCTAAACGCTGCTCAAAATCTACTAAGGCATTCATGCAGAGGAACAAGGAATGGCCATCTCAGTACCTAGACCTGAATATTATTGAAAATCTGTGGGTGGAATTTTAAAGTGGGCTGTCCATGCTCGGAAACCATCAAACCTGACTGAACTGGCGATGTTTTTTTTAAAGATGGATGGTCCAAAATACCTTCAACCAGAATCCAGACTCACATTGGAAGCTATAGGAAGCTTTTAAAGGCTGGTATTTCTGCAAAAGGAGGATCTACTAAATATTGATGCAATTTTTCTGTTGGGGTGCCCAAATTTATGCACCTACCTAATTTTGTTTGAAGAATTATTGCACACTTTCTGTAAATCCTATAAACTTCATTTCACTTCTCAAATATCACTGTGTTCATCTGCTATATGATATATTTAACTCAACAATCTGAACAACCAATGATTTATAAAGGAAATTATGAAAATCAATAGGGGTGCCCAAACTTTCTCATACCACTGTATTATATCGGGGTTGAATAATTGTGACATGGCTATTTTAATATATAAATATAAAAAAATATTTAATATAATTATAAACACAAATACTACATCATGCATTTTCTGTTCTGATTATGTAACACTCAACTAATAACAAAGATATCTAAAGCAGAATCTTGCTACTTAAATTGATAAATCCTTAAAATCTTTGGGTGGTTGAATATTTTTGACTGCATCTGTATCTCCACGGTGAACCCTGTGACATTTCCACAATGCACATCACCTCATTTTTGCATCGCGATGCATCGTGTGACGATGCATCGTTACACCCCTGATGTTAAATGTACTTCATGAATTCAAGACTATAAACATTACACTAACAACAGTCTTAGAATGAGAGCAGGTTTCTAACGATCGTTACTTTACCCTCAACGTGGCTGAGAACAGCCAGCTTTCACAGAAGCAATTTGGATAACAATACAGCTTGTTAAAAAATAAATAAAGAATTTCTCCATAACAATTAGAAGCATATGGCACAAGCACAGACGTTTTATCTGTCTGCAACTCTCCACATCTCACTCACATCCTCCTCGAGTGCTTTATTGCATTCCGGTGTTTTTAGGGAGACAGAAGATGTTTCTGGCTGCAGCAGTAATGAGAGACGGCTGAACAGCAGATGCTAACATACATCTTTGCAGAGCTTATTTCATTCAGTTATAAATAAATAAAACCACTTGTATCAATTGAAGTCAGGTCCAACCTGACCAGGTCAGCAACTAAATAATCTGTTCTTGTTGAGTGCTATTAACTCATTTAACCAGTCAAATATTTAATCAGTCAAACACTGGTGTGTGTGTGTGTGTGTGTGGGTGTACACTGACGATAGTCCACCTACTAAAAATGTCCAGCCACCAGCAGTGTTGAAAAATCTCATGTAATTTAGTGAGCAATGGACTGAAAGTGAAAAGTAAAAGCAAAACACTTACTCTATTGGTGAACTCTATTGGTGCTAGCTGCTAATGCTAACCGCTCAGCCTAAAAGCCAATTTTCCTTTCGGTTGGCTGTCATTACTAACCATTTTAGAAGCCATGGGGACTTATTTGCACTAAGAATGCAGTACTCTAGATGTAAAAATAAAGAAAAACACTGAGTAAGGGCTATTGTGAATCTGAATCACTGAGTCATGAATCATGAATCGAGTCTCAGCTGAAACAAGTTGCGTGGCAAATCTATGTTCCGACAAATCCATCACAAGTTAAATGTATGATGAACTGAGGAGTTTAATGAGTGTTTGGAACAGCAGTCTATATTGAGTAATATTGTGTAAGTCAATGTTTAAAAACTTAACCTACAAGCCAAAATATTTAACACAAAAGCTTATTTTATAATAGTGTTGAAAAATCTCATGTAATTTAGTGAGTAATGGATTGAAAGTGAAAAGTGATTGCAACACTTGCTCTATTGATGAGCTAACATAGCTGCTAAGCTAACGGCAGCCTGTGTTCTGGAGCATTCAATTCCTGTTTTGCTTTCGGTTGGCTCTTATAAACTAACCTTTTTAGGATCCACTAACAATACTGTGGTGTAGATGTGACAATATAAAAAACACGATAGAAGTAGCGGAGCTCTCTGAGCAACCACTGTTGTGAACCTGAATCACAGAATCACTGAATCGTGAATTACTGAATCAAGTTTCAGCTGAAACTGGTTGTAAGGCTCAAATCATCACACGAGTCTAAGCAAGTACGCCGAGTACCGAGCAAACAACAAGAACTGAGACAAATTTTTCTGGTCAAAACGCGTCGAGAACCGATTTCGACAAGGTCTGAGTTTAAAAGAAGAACTGCTCCAAAAATGGTGAAGCTGCAGTTTGTTGAAAGCAGCGGCAGTGTTTAAAAGAGTCGATGATAACTATCATTTGGGTTAAATATCATGATATAGTACATTATTTAATACTGGCATGATAAAATCAATTTAGCAGCATTTATGAAAAATGGCATTGCCATTTAATTTTAATAACTCAATGGCAAAATGTCATTTGTTTGATTTTTGCTGAGTAGCCGTAACACAAACCATTACGTCCCCTCAGTGTTATGGACGTGTACGTCTTGCCCTCATTGAAAGCCCTTCAAAAATAGAGTTAGAAATACTTTTACTTTATGTTTTTTCTTTAAGCACATACTTTTATACTCCTACTTGACTAAAATAATATAAGCCATATTTCAACTTTTATTTCAGGTTTTTAAAAATCAGATTAGTAGTACATTTACTAAGTAAAGAATGTGCTTAGTTCTGCCACCTATGGGTAACACACAGCGGTAGATTTTGTTAGCAGTTTTTGCACTGTTTCTTTAAATGTCTACATTAAGCTAACATACATAAGGAGCCAGGTGTTTCTTCAGAGACACACCTGGAGTTCAGCCATATAAAAGATAAAATAGGCACTGGCGGCATGATGAGAAGCTGTGGCAGTCAAACCTGCCTAGTTAATCACTTCACTATTCTGTAAAATCGAGGAAACTCTGCTTAAACATATGTTTTCCAAGGAAGCTAGATTTATATATCAGTTCAGTCTGCATATGCTGTTCAGCAAAGACGGAAGCAAATCAATTGGCAGTGGAAAGACACCATTAACAAGCAAGACATAAAATTAAACAGCAGAAATAAAAAGCAGGGAATGCTATCATCAAATGCAGACATATCTCTGTGAGTTTTATATAACAATTAATGAGCAACACGGTGGCACATGGTAGAGGTTAATGATACCCTTCACAGTTCCAGAGACCCAAGTTCGAGTCCTGGCCCAACTGCTGCCTGTGTTCTACTCATGTCTGGTTTTCTCCGGGTACTTGGTTATCGTCTCACATCCCAAAGACATGTGTTAGGTCACTGGCATCTCTAAAATGTCCCAGTTTGAAGGAGTCAGACAGACTACGCCCACCACAACACTGAACTGGATTAAGAATGGGCAGAAAATGAATAAATGAACGAATGACAATTACCGTAATGTACTATGGAAGTTGTTGTGGTAGTTTGCCATTCCAGCACAGGCAGGCTATATATATATGGCATTATCCTACGTACATAATTCTTCTAGCTGGAATTAAGGGAAAGGACAGATTTACATTAAATTTGCCATTTTATCTTAAGATAAAAGTCCAGAATCTTCTTAGAGGAATTTCCTTCAAAGAGTCATTTAATACTGCAGTCTTTATATAAGTTTTTCCTGATATTGTCCATGCCTGGGCATTCTATTAAGATATAATTTATTGTCACCAGTAGGGTTGGCTGTATGACATTATTCCGGGATACACAGGGACAGTATTTAAAATCTGAGATGCCCCAACTTTGCTTCGCGTGTTGGATTTACCCACATAAAGCACCGCTAGAGCAGTCTGAAGACAAGGACACTGGTATTGATGGTGCCAGATAGATTGGTTACAAAATCAGCTTGTGTTCGTCCAGTGCATCATTCGTTTCCATGTTTATAGCCAGTGTGGTGAGGCTACTACATTATGATAAATTCAAGTTAAAATCGATTTGTCAGAACGTATCCCCACAATACATTGGGCGTACCTGTACTGGTTGGGGTTCCTGTCGAGCCATTGGACTGATTTCATAGAGTTTGTTTTCAATGTTATGATTCCATTTCCATTTCGGAGGGTTCTGACTTTGTAGAGGGAGTCTATGGGTCCTTTTCAGCTGCATTCTCTGCCAGTTTGTCTGCTTTTTCATTACCTCTAACGGGGATCCGAATATAGCAATACAGGGCCTATTACTAAAATACTGGACACAAGGTGGGATTGCACCTAGACAGGGTTCTGGTCTATCATAAGCATACTATACTTACTCCCCCACTCACAAGGCATATTACACTGGTCTCTGAACCACCTGCCATTTTTTGGAAGTCGGTTAGAGATGAAGATCGAAACTGGAATTTGAGCTGAGGGATTTTGGAAGCACCAGGGCTACCTGTTATTAAAAGCGTACAAACCATTTGTAGAGGCAAATGTTACTCTGTTCATCCAGTTTACTTTGGAATATACAGTGGTACCTCGGTTCTCGTCTTTAATTCGTTCCAGAAGGCTTGTCAAGAACCCGAAAACAATTAGTACCAAGCAAATTTTTCCCATAAGGAATAATGTAAATTGAATTAGTCAGTTCCAGACCCCCAGAAAATCCACACCTTATAAAGCATTATATGTTTTAATGGCATTGTACTGTACAGGTGCTCCCTGATTTACAATGGGGAGATGTTTCTCGACAAATCCATCATAAGTTAACTGTAACATGAACCGATGAGTTTAATATAGTCTAGTCTTTATCAGAGCAGAGCCAACCTTATAAACAGCCGAGCTTAGAACACTTACATTAACCTACAGTTGGGCAAAATCATTAATACAAAGCTTACTTTATAATAAAAATGTTGAAAAATCTCATGTAGTTTAGTGAGTAATGGATTGAAAGTGAAAAGTAAAAGCAAAACACTTAGTCTATTGGTGAACTCCGTGTGCTAGCATAGCTGCTAACTGCAGCCTGTATTCCGGAGAACTCGGTTCCTTTTGCTTGGCTAAGAACACAGTACTGTAGATGTAAAAATAAAGAAAAACAAGAAATACAGCGGAGACTCTGCACTAAGCAAGAGCGGTTATGAATCGGAATGTAATCATAAAACTTTGTATCGCAAATTGTGAATCATGAATCGAGTTTCGGCTGAAATGAGTTACTCGTACAAGTTTAGGCAAGTGCGCCGACTACTGAGCAAACAACGAGAATCAAGACTTATTTTTTCGAGTCAAAACGCGGCGACAACCGAAGGTAGTCGAGGCCCGAGGTACCACTGTACTGGCATCTTGTAAGACACTTTACCAGAGCCATGCAAAGACCATTAACCTTCATAAAAACAAGTACAAGGAGGTCACTAATTTGCACCAGGCTCCACTGCTGCACATACTTGAAGCTACTGAGGTGCATGGTGAGAAACAGGTGGTTCAGCAGCACTGAGTGGAGGGGGAGGGGGAGGTGGGGTACCCGGTGTGATGGACTGTCAGACTGGAGAAAGAACAAGATAGCACTAGCTGAAGAAGAGAGCGAGAGACGGACAGAGTGAGAAAAAAATGTGATGGAGCCACCTCCCTTCTTACAGAAATGCCTTCCCCTGCATTATATCCCTGACTTGCTATGAGACATACACAAAAGAGCTACACTGGGTTCAGCTCAATGCCAGGCACTTTCAGATCCAAAACAGAATAAAACATTTGCACTGTCCACTCCTCTTTTAGGACTCAAATTAGTACATCTATTAATATGACTAAAATGAGGGCCCTATGTTCACAGGACACATGCATGTTTCTTTCAGCACGGCTTGTTAAAGCATTTTAAATAGAAATACGCCTCTTCATGTGATCATGAGACTAAATGAGAAGCTGCATTTAACAGCTTATTTCATGTGCTTGTGAACAGGCAGCGTGTTATCATGTGGTTGCACTTGTGGTTCACCAAGAATCTGACTTGACCTCTGCACAAATCCTAAACATATTGTACGGTAAGACTGTGTATACCTCTTTACTTCTACAAAACATTACACATCCTGTGCTTGGTCTAAACTGGTATCTTCATTATAGGCCCAAATTAGAAAAAGTTGGGACACTATGGAAAATGCAAAAACAGAAGTTGATGCATCACGATGCGAACACGGACGATTCGGCACCGATTCACAAATGTCAAGAAACACTTTTTCACATGTAGAACCCTAAATCAGAAAAGTTGGGACAGTATGGAATGGCAAATTATAAAAAACATGCGGCGTTTCTTACACTTACTTTGACTTTTATGTCATTACAGATGGTATGAACCCAAGATATTTCATGTTTTGTCTGGTCAACATTTAATTTGTTAATAAACATCAATTCCTTGCATTTCAGGCCTGCAACACATTAAAAAACTTGGGACAGACCAATTTAGGTCTAGTAATGAGGTAAAAAACTAAATTATTATGTGATTTCAAACAGGTGATGTCAAGTGATTCTAATTAAGATTTTGTTTAAAAGCAGTATCCATGAATAGCTGAGTTTTTGAGGAGTAGAGATGAGTAAAGATTGTTCCTGGTAACAGTCTGGATGGTTATTTTCATCTTTGGTCTGGAGCACACAGCATCCATTTCTTCCAAAAAACATCTTTAATACAGATGGATCTGACCACAATACACGTTTTCACTGTGTGATGGTCTATCCCAGATGCCTCTGAGCTCAGAGAAGTCGACGCCATTTCAGAACATGGTTAACATAAGGCTTGTTTTTTGTACAGTAACGTTTTAAGTGGCATTTGTGAATGCAACTCCATATTGTAGTGACTGATAAAAAGTTGATCAAGTAATCCCTTTCCCATGTGGCTCAATCAGCTATTGATAAATGACGGTTCTTGATGGAGTGTAGTCTGAGGGATAGGAGATCATGCCTCTTCAGTTTAGGCTTGTGCCCATGCTATTTATGGACTGAAATTCCTCCAGATTAATTGAATCGTTAAAAGATATTACGCACTGCAGAGGAAGAAATTTGTAAATCCCTTCCAGTCATTCTTTAAGGAACATTGTTTTTAAAGATTTCATTAATTTTCTCATAAATTTGTTGATAAACTGGAGATCTTTTGCCCACTCCTCAAAGACTCAACCTTTTGAGCATACTGCTTTTGTACCAAATCATGATTATAATCACCTGTTTGAAAATCACATAATTATTTTGTTTTGTCACTCATAGAAGACCTTCTAGAAGAGTAACTTCTAAGCAACTGAAGGCCTCTCTCACTTTGGCTAATGTTAATGTTCATGAGTCCACCATCAGAAGAACACTGAACAACAATGGTGTGCATGGCAAGATTGCAAGGAGAAAGCCACTGCTCTCCAAAAAGAACATTGCTGCTCATCTGCAGTTTGCTAAAGATCACGTGGACAAGCCAGAAGGCTATTGGAAGAATGTTTTGTGGACGGATGAGAGCAAAACAGAACCTATTTGTTTAAAAGAAAAGCGTTATTCTTGGAGAAAGGAAAACACTGCATTCCATCTGTGAAACATGGTGGTGGTAGTATCATGGTTTGGACCTGTTATGCTGCATCTGGGCCAGCACAGTTTGCCATCATTGATGGAACAATGAATTCTTAGTTATATCAGAGAATTATAAAGGAAAATGTCAGGTCCATGAACTGAATCTCAAGAGAAGGTGGGTCATGCAGCAAGACAATGACCCTAAGCACACAAGTTGTTCTACCAAAGAATGGTTAAAGAAGAATAAAGTTAATGTTCTGGAATGGCCAAGTCAAAGTCCTGACCTTACTCCAATCAAAATGTTGTAGAAGGACCTGAAGCGAGCAGTTAATGTGAGGAAACCCACCAACATCCCAGAGCTGAAGCTGTTCTGTACGGAGGAATGGGATAAAATTCCTCCAAGCCGGTGTGCAGGTCTGATCAACAGTTACAGGAAGCGTTTAGCTGCAGTTATTGCTGCACAGGGGGGTCACACCAGATACTGAAAGCAAAGGTTCACATACTTTTTCCACCCACTAATATGTAATATTGGATCATTTTCCTCAATAAATAAATGACCAAGTATAATATTTTTGTCTGATTTCTTTAACTGGGTTCTCTTTATCTACTTTTAGGACTTGTGTGAAAATCTGATGATGGTTTAGGTCATATGTATGCAGATATTTAGAAATTCTAAAGGGTTCACAAACTTTCAAGCACCACTGTACCTTCATGTCTACACTTACTGAACTATAAAAATCCCCTTTACCTTTGCCAGATACACATGGAATTTCCAGAGCTCACCTATTGGTTGTCGGCAATGTTCAAGTCACTGTTTTTCGTCAGCTAAGAGGCTTAAGACTGTTTAATATTAAAGGCAGTTGATTTTATCAGAACGTCTAGCCGAGAAAAAGACTGACATAAGACAGCTATCCTGACCACCTTACACCAAAATGAGTGAGATGACACGAGCGCCATGCAACTCTAGCAAGACTTGGATGATTTTCGTCCGACAGTGGAGTCGTTTTGTGTAAGGCCGGCATTATTGACACAACCCAATAATCTATGGTGACACCAAAGTCATGGAATCATTGTGAGAAAAAAAATTAATCCTGTATAGAAAAAAGATTCATCAATAATTGAGTAATCAATTAATAATCAAATCACAGCCCTCACAATCGTTATCAAATCAACTTACAAGTACGTACATAATTTTGTTTGTTAATATACATCAATTTCTGCATTTCAGGCCTGCCACACATTCCAAAAAAAGAAGTCGGGATGGGGCAATCTAGGGCTAGTAATGAGGTAAAAAAAAATACACGTCAACATGTTTTGTGCCAAAATGTCTTAAGTGTTGTGAGAAGGAATAGCAACATTACAAAGTGATAAATGCTTTACCGTCACACCTTTTTTTGGGTGTTGCAGGTCTGAAATGCAGGTATGGATGGATATTAACAAATAAAATGAAGTTGACCAGACAAAACATGAAACATCTTGGGTTCATACTGTCTGCAATGAAAAAAGTCAAGGTAAATGCAAGAAACATTGCTTTTTTTATTTGCAATTTCCATACAGTCCCAAATCTGACTCAACCAAACAATATGATTGCATAAGTTGACTTGTAAGCATAAGTTGCATAAGTTGAGCTCTCAAAAGTGAAGTATGGCGTGCCTCAGGGGTCAGTGCTTGGCCCGCTTTTATTCTCTCTGTACATGCTGCCACTAGGCTCAGTTATTCGTAAACATGGCATTAATTTCCACTGCTATGCAGATGATACACAGCTGTACATATCAGCCAAAACTAATGACAGCCTTACAATCAACAAAATCGAGGACTGTGTAAAACAATAGAAATGATAAGCAGAGAACAGAGTGTAATTCTGCCTCAGTCGATGAGAAAAGTGCTCCAGGCTACTGTTTTACACCCAGGGAGACAAACAGCTTCTAGACTCATTACTCTGATCTGCCATTAGTTCAACTCACTCTTTCTAATTACATCATCAATGGAAGCTTCTCAAGAGATCATACTGCCAACTAGCTAGTTGAATCTGTTAGTAATAAGCAAAGATTTGTTTCAATTTAAATGGGACTTAAGTAAAACTCGTTTTTTCAGTGCATGCACAGGTATTTGGGTAAGTAGACTGACAATCAACCTGCAAACTGATATTTTTTGGGGCTGCCTAGGTCCGAAAACATGGGATTCAGATTATGTTCAGTTTCATATGTCATAAACCAGCTCCTTTTTATTATTATTATACCACCCCTCATCTGAGCAACTCCACCCACAGCTTGAGAACTGTTGCATCTGCTATCCATCTATGCTAAGAGCTAAAGCACTGGAACTACTCTGCTGTTGGCTGCATAAATCTGTACATCAACCTTAGCCTCAGAGGGCAGAAGTGTGGATGAAGCTTATTTTTGATTTATTTGGCAACATCCCAGTGACAGCAGACAAAAACCTGATGGTTAGGTTAAGATAACGTATATCTTAAGTCAAGCAGCTTGTAAGTAGTTACACTATTTTTTTTAACATAGTACTCAAATAAATCCCAAATCAGAAAAATGAAGACGCATGGAGAACGCAAATAAAAATAAATCGCAGTGTGTGTTACATTTACTTTAACTTTTATTTCAATGAATCCAAGATATTTCTTGTGTTGTCTTGTCAACCAGGACTGAGTCAATTTAGGGAAACGGGTGATGTCAACATGAGTTGGTACAAAAGCAGTACGATATATCCAAGAAAGGCTGAGTCTTTGAGAAGCAAAGGTGGGCAGAGGAGCTCAAGTTTGCCAACAAATGCTTGAGAAAATCAATGAAATGTTTCAAAAGAGTGTTCCTCAAAGAAATATTGGAAGGGATTGCACACATTACAAAGGCATGGCTGCGGATGAAGAGGGTATGGGTACTGGACCGGTCTTCTTGCAGTCCTGACCTGTCCCCAATAGAGAACGTGAGCAGAATTTTGAAACAAGAGATGCGACAATGACAACCCCATACTGATGCACGCCGTACGACGTGTTTGCAGGAAGAATGGGACAAAAAGAACACCTGAAACACTTCTTATATTCTGTATCCCCTGTACCAAAAATGTATTTTCAGTGTTGTGAGAAGGAATGGCAATATTACAAACTGGTGAATCCTTTATGTCCCCAAGTTTTTTCTGGAACGTGTTTCAGGGCTGAAATGCAGGAATGTATATTAACAAATGAAATGTTGCTGACCATAAAAAACATGAAATATCTTGGGGTCATACAGTCTGGAATTAAATAAAAGTAGTAAAAAAAAAGTAGTAGTAGTAAAGATTTAAAAATAAATAAATAAATAAAAAAACAAAACACTGCAATTTAAAAAAATTTGCATTTACAATACTGTCCCAACTTTTCGATTCTACTGTATACCATTTGAATCATACGGTTTTCAATCTCCATTACATTTGCCCTACTTCCCCTTTCGTGAAATAAAATGATTCAAATACGTCATGCAATAATTTCAGGGAGACAGATTAATTCAGAACTAAAATGCTTAGCCTACTTCTCCAGCACCACTCGAAGCACTCTCAAGCTCGGTTTATAGTGCATCCGTAATGAAGGCCTTTAGAAACATGGTTGCCACAAATAAATAAATAAATAATCAGAATACTATGCTGAATGGTAGAAGGCACAAAAAGTATAATGTATAACAAATGCTATACTGGCTAACCTTGTAACCAAACTACTTGCTTTGTGCGTGAAGCGTCTTTTAAGGACCATTATGTGTCAATAACAGTATCCTTGTATGAAGACTCCGCGGTTTTCACCCACTATAAGTAGAAAGTCCTGCTTCAAGTAGGCAAATCCAGCACGGTACTACTAGTAGGAACCCACAGCCATTACATGACTGGCACCTGGCAAGTCTAGGAATATGCAGGTCGACCCAGCATGGTGCTTCTCGTGTTTGTTTGTTTTGGTTTTAATGACATTAATTACCCGTATTACACATGCCAGAAAGATAAGCGTGGTACTTGTTTATATATAGCAAATTTTGGACTTAATTCCTTTGATTTGAGGGGTGTTATTAAAAGTTAAAGCACATTTTACATCCTCTGGTATTATTAGTGCACAGTGGAACAAATTTAAACAAAGATTCTGACTATAAATACTGCCACCCTAAATAAAAACACTCAATGGTGCGATCTTCCAAAGATTATGGATGTAATCCAGTCCAGTCGGTGGCAATAATGCACCAATATGGTACGCCAATCACCATGAACCCAAAAGAAGAAGAAGAAGAAGAAGAAATAGGAAGCAATCACAGGCATATTATATTGTTTTGCTATTATTATTACTACATTATGTGTGTATATATATATATATATATATATATATACTATATATATATATATATATATATATATTATATATAATATAGATATATATATATATCAGTCTATGGGTGTGATTTTAGACCTCAGTCTCAGGCCGCCCTCCCCCCCCCCCCCCGTGCCCAGTGATAAGACGTGTCCGAAACAGAGTTCGGCCTCAATTCTATAAAGCCTAACGTGATTTTCCTTTATAATCATATTCTTTATAATTCATATATTCAATAATATGTCATGTATTTACTGACTTTCATGTTCAAATTTTTTTGTTTTTTGTTTTTTTTTTTTTTTTTTTTTTTTGTAGGAAGGGTGCGAAGGGCAATGTGAGGGAAAGGGAGGGGTGGCTGGAAGAAGGGCGAGTTGGAGAGAGGATGACGGGGGGGGGGGGGGGGATATATATATATATATATATATATATCAGTCTATGGGTGTGATTTTAGACCCTCAGTCTCAGGCGCCGCTGTCCCAGTGATAAGACGTGTCGAAACAGCGTTCGCCTCAATGTCTATAAAGCCTAACGTGATTTTCACTTATATCATATCTTTATAATTCATATATTTCATATATTTCATGTATTTACTGATTTCATGCATTGTATTCCATTCCTTTGCTAAATTCATGCTTTTAATCATTAATTACATACAAGTATAGGTGTAAGAAACAATCATTTGGGAGTCAGGAACAGATCAATCCTAGTTCCATTACTTCTTATGGGGAAATCTGATTTGAATGGCATTCTGGAACAATAATATCCACTGTTTGAAGAGCCAGGGTGTTGCATGCCGCCCTGCCACCTTTTTCATTCCATGGTATGCCAATGTGGCTTGGGATCCAATATCATTTTTAATCATAATTTCCAATCAGTGAGGTGTTAGATTTTGGCCAATATACTACTAATTACCGGGTGCTTCTGGGTTGTAGACTCTAGGGCTT
The DNA here is from genome assembly GCA_025084515.1 of Ancistrus triradiatus. NCBI lineage: Eukaryota > Metazoa > Chordata > Actinopteri > Siluriformes > Loricariidae > Ancistrus > Ancistrus triradiatus. The sequence goes on along the minus strand of JAJAGP010004556.1, from coordinate 1,945 downwards.
GAATACATGATTTGGAGTCAGAACAGATTGACAAAATACTTTCCTTCTCCTCATACACTCCAGAACCATCACTGTGGCTGTCACTTTTTCCATGAAGATGGACCTCCACTTTGGTAGTTCAACTGTCCATGAGAGAACTCCGGATGCTATGGAACTTCTAGTGTTAAAAAGAATGATAAGGGTGGTCTGCCGCCCCATCTATGTGGTATTTTGTTTACTTACAATTAGGGGAGGGTACTGGAAAGGACGTCATGATACAATGCACATCTCGATACATGGGTCACGATACGATTATATACACTGCATACTCCGATATTATATAGTTATATAAATTAAAATGATAAAAACAGCTGAAATACAGTGTAGAATTGGAATCGTCTTCATACATCACATCATGATAATTCAGTGGAGAAACTGAGTCAAAACACTTGTGCTACATCTACTGAAGTGGAGACGGTAGTTCACAGCCTACTTAAAATGTGTGTTTTCTTCCTTAGAAAAATCGATAATTTGAGCTGAAAATCAATGTAATATATCATGAAAAGAAATAGAAACATTGTGCTGTATCGATTTTTTCGCACAGCCTTACTTACAATGTACTTACAGATTTGCTTACAGAAGTCAACTCTTCTATGCAAACATCTCATTTACACTCAGCAAGCATTTTGTGCTTTGCTCTCTTCCAGGCCTCACCAAGACACTCCCACTGTACTTCAGAGGAATAAAGTCATTCACCGAATAGAGTTTAGCATATTAGCTGTACCATGCGTCATACCTATGTGTACTGCATGGCTGTTTTGGGATAATTCTTTACACATACAGCACTTTACCTCCTCACTCATGCTTTGACAGTTTAGTGGAAAATGGGTTCCCTAAACTAGACTGAACTTTAAGTGTTCAGACAGGGCATATAAATTGCACGGTGTGTAACACCTGAGGTAAAGCGAGACCGTCTCCTCTATAAGTAAACAAAGGCTTTAACGCAACAAAGTGATCTAGCCACTCATCAACCATAGAAAACTTTAACCAACTCTGTGTAAGCAATGTAATGAGACTATAAACTTGGCCCACTAACCTTACGCAAGGCAACCACCACCTTTGGAATGCGATAGCGAGAGTGTACACTTTATATGGTGTTAGACACACAGGGTCTACGCTCTTAGCTAGAACCCTAGATAGAAAGACACATCGCATTTAGGTAGATGAAAAGCACCACCTTAAGATCGTACGAGCATGAAAAACAAAAATGTCTAAACAAAAGTCACAGTGGAGCACACCACAGAACTTGCAACCACAAATCTATTAGAACTATTAGACTATTTTATAGCAAACAGCAAGAATCCAAGATATTCCATGTTTTGTCTGGTCTACAAAGTCCAAAAAGTCCAAAAAAGTTAGGACAGGGGCAAAAAACTTATGCCTGTCATGGTATGGGGTTGGGCCAGTGCCCTTGGCAAAGATCATTTACTCTTCTGTGGTGGCGGCATTAATGCAGAAAAGTACACTGAGATATTAGACCAACATATGAAACCTTCAAAACGACATCTTTTCTAGAGACGTCCATGGATTTTTCAATACAATAATGCAAAACAAGCAGAAAAAAAATGTAATAAATAAAATTAGAACTGAAATATGCGAACCCCTTCCAATCCTTCTTTGAGGAACATTGTTTTTTGAATTGCAAAATGGATGTTTAACAAATGAACTGAAGACACAACATGAAATACCTTGACTTACTTGACTTGAAGTTAAAGTAAATGTAAGAAACACCGCTTTATTTTTGCATTTGCATTTTCCATATCGTTCCAACTTTTTCTAAATGTGGGATTGTAAAACTCTGCATCATGACATCATCCTTACAGATACAGCAATCCACCCTACCACACCTAATACCAAGAAGCCTTTTTATTCACCATGGATATTTGGATGAGCAAGTGCATTGAAA
>JAJAGP010004555.1:0-47629 GCA_025084515.1 Ancistrus triradiatus | reverse complement strand
CCAGAACTACACGGAGGGACCTGATGAATGACCTGCAGAGAGCTGGGACCAAAGTAACAAAGGCTACCATCAGTAACACACTACGCCGAGAGGGACTCGGATCCTGCAGTGCCAGGCGTGTCCCCCTGCTTAAGCCAGTACATGTCCAGGCCCGTCTGAAGTTTGCCAGAGAGCATATGGATGATCCAGAAGAGGATTGAGAGAATATCATGTGCTCCGATGAAACCAAAATTTAACTTTTTGGGAAAAACTTAACTCGTGTTTGGAGGAAGAAGAGTTGCATCCCAAGAACATCATACCTACTGGGAAGCATAGGGGTGGAAACCTCATGCTTTGGGGCTGTTTTTCTGCAGAGGGGACAGGACGACTGATCCGTGCTAAGGGAAGAATGAATGGGGCCATGTATCGTGAGATTTTAAGCCAAAACCTTCCATCAGTGAGAGCATTGAAGATGGAATGTGGCTGGGTCTTCCAGCATGACAATGATCCCAAACACACTGCTTTGGCAACGAAGGAGTGGCTCCGTAAAAAGCACTTCAAGGTCCTGGAATGGACTAGCCAGTCTCCAGACCTCAACCCCATAGAACATTTGTGGAGGGAGTTTACAGCCCCAAAAACATCACTGCTCTAGTGGAGATCTGCATGGAGGAATTGGCCAAAATACCAGCTACAGTGTGTGCCAACCTGGTGAGGACTTACAGGAAACTTTTGATCTCTGTCATTGCCAACAAAGGTTATGTTACAAAGTATTGAGTTGAACTTTTGTTATTGACCAAATACTTATTTTCCACCATAATTTACAATTAAATTCTTAAAAAATCCTACAGTGTGATTTCCTGGATTTTTTCCCCCTCAGTTAGTCTCTCCTAGTTGAAGTGTACCTATAATGAAATTACAGATCTCTCTCATCTTTCTAAGTAAGAGAACTCGCACAATCAGTGGCTGACTAAATACTTTTTTGCCCCACTGTAACCAAGGTACTGCAGTTTCCAATACGTTGATTTTATTTAACATCATTGTTGACCATCGCACTGATTTTTCTTTTTTCGAAGATCTGCAATAATCGTATTCCACTGGTTTGCTATGCCCCGCTCACAAATGTAATGAGAAATTCTTTTATGTGACAGTGCAACATTTCCTGAGCAGGTATTTCAGAACAGCAGAAGCATTTGACACTGTGGGAAGTTCACACGTCACTCAGGCATGATTGGCCAGGTCTGACTTGGGGAAGCTCACCCAGGAGAGGAATCATCCGCTCATGCGCCCGGTGACTGTAATGCTATGTCTCAACAACTGATCTTTAACAAACTTCTCACCTTTGAGCAGACACTGTCTCACTTCCTCTGCCTCGTAACTCATGCCGGTGCTGTTGATAAAGTTAAGAGGCAGGGAAGGTTCGGGTACTGGGTACTGCGTCTCTTTGCCATTTACTATCAGCGATGTGGGACTCCACATGTGATTAGGGACCTGGACAAAAACAAAAAAAAGACTATTAGATTAATGTCTATGGCTGGTAGTTCTATCTAATGACTTGGGTTGAGGGTTCAAGACTTGCGTTCACTAAACTGCACGGTTGTAACCAAGTTGCTCTAGCTAAGGGTTTATTTTTATTTACTGTTAAGCAAGTCAGCCTTTTGTATTCATTTTTGACATAACTGACTAACCCAGTTAAGGTCTGGTTTGTTTTCCAACCACATTCCAAACAGTTTGGGCTAACTGGGGCCTCTAAATTGCCTCGGTGTGAATGTGTGACTAATTGTTCTAACCTTGCTCCTGCACAGAATAGCCATTGATGCTGATGTTCAGTAAGCAAATACACACGTCTTGACTTGTGCACTTACCCTGATGGTTCCCTTAGTCCCATAGATGACTGCATTGTTTGGAAGATCCACTGCTATGGTGCATGTGCACATGGCCAGTCTTCCACGTGAGAACTTCAGTGTGATCACCATGCTCTCATCCACTCCTGTAATGAAGTATATTGAAGAACTCTCATCATTACCACAAAAAAGGGACAAAAAGCTAGTTATTGGAATTCCATGGACTCCCTAAAGGAATTGGTGTTTAATAAACATCGGGCTGCTCTGCCAAGGAGCCACAACTGGGTCATGGTTGAATCCTCCACCACCTCCATTGTCCTCCAGGACAATGACCTAAAAGCCGTGCCCACTCAAATGGTTCAATGACCACAGAGGGAACCTTTTCCCAAACACACTTTGGAACCTGTCTGGGAAGTTTACTAGAATGACAGAGGATCTACGATTCTGGATTATCTGGCAAGGTTCTATACGGAGAGGTCTCGCACTGTTCTGTGATCTCCAGCTTGGACTTCTAGAAGACGCGGTCCTGGTTGAAACAACTTACCATTGTCCAAACAGACGCCAGTTAGCCTGATAGACTCGGGTTTCTCCCCGTTTGTACAAAACCATGAAGGCAAACTGTAGGCAGTAGACGCCGATGTCCAAGCAGCGCCCTCCTCCCAGCTCCTTCTCTGTAGAGCGAGGGATGTGTTTAATGGCTGCCCAAAAATTCCGCTCGCACCAGCTTGACTTCTCCCACTGCTCCTCTGCCAGCAGCCGAGAGATCTCCAGTGAGGCAGGAAAAGAACCGTGTCCAGAGGCCCTGAACACAGAAAATGCATGTTAAAAGTTACTAACATTTACTAATTGATATAAATTTAATGATACCAACATTGGCTTACATATATAACCAGATTCACTTTGAGGGAAGAAGGCTGGTAGGGGATGCAGTCATTAAACTGCACATAAGTGTGTGTGTGCCACAATAAATTGCAGCTGCATACCTCCATCAAGAAAGACGCCATTCATCTTTTGCTGTGGCCACCAGTTCCTGCACCTCTCTCAAATTCATGGCCAGACGGTTTCTCACACAGAACGTTCTTCTTAGCCTTCAGGAAGAGGAGACTGACCGCGTGATGGTGAGGATGGATGTGCCGACATACACCATATCTACGAACAAAGTGAAAACATGAAGTAACAAGTACTCTATAAAAGAAAGGCATAATAGAAAGTGTAAAAATGCAGCCTTATACCAGGTATTTATGGCCTACTGGTGTTTTAGGGTTACCAGGGAATGCTCTTAAACGAAAATATATGACCCTCACTTTCAAACATTGTTTGTAGTTTGGGGGGTTTTCTGTGCAGCTGCAGAAGTGTGGCCAGCAGAGGTCGCTAAGGCACATTTTTTCGAAAGCAATTTGTTCAACTTCAAATAATTAGTTGCTGTCCTCAAATATTACTAACAGCTTGGCCATGTGGGTCGAACCCTATAACACACACACATACTCGTTGCTACACATACAGTGGTGCTTGAAAGTTTGTGAACCTTTAGAAGTTTCTATATTTCTGCAAAAATATGGCCTAAAACATCAGATTTTCACACAAGTCCTAAAAGTAGATAAAGAGAACCCAGTTAAACAAATGAGACAAAAATATTATAGTTGGACATTTATTTATTGAGGAAAATGACCCAATATTACATATTAGTGAGTAGCAAAAGTATGTGAACCTTTGCTTTGGTCTCATCCGTCCACAAAATATTCTTCCAATAGCTTTCTGGCTTGTCCACATGACCTTTAGCAAACTGCAAACTTCAGACTAATGAACATTAACATTAGCCAATGTGAGAGAGGCCTTCAGTTGCTTAGAAGTTACCCTGGGGTCCTTTGTGACCTCGCCAACTATTACACACCTTGCTCTTGGAGTGATCTTTGTTGGTCGACCACTCCTGGGGAGGGTAACAGTGGTCTTGAATTTCCTCCATTTGTACACAACCTGTCTGACTGTGGATTGGTGGAGTCCAAACTCTTTAGAGATGGTGTTGTAACCTTTCCCAGCCTGATGAACATCAACAACTCTTTTTCTGAGATCCTCAGAAACGATACACTTCCACAAACATGTTGTGTGAAGAGCAGACGTTGATAGATCCCTGATCTTTAAATAAAACAGGATGCCCCCTCACACCTGATTGTCATCCCATTGATTGAAAACACCTGACTCTAATTTCACCTTCAAATTAACTGCTAATCCTAGAGGTTCACATACTTTTGCCACTCACTAATATGTAATATCAGATCATTTTGCTCAATAAATAAATGACCAAGTATAATATTTTGGTCTCATTTGTTTTACTGGCTTCTCTTTATCTCCTTTTACTACTTATGTGCAAATCTGATGTTGTTTTAGGTCATATTTATGCAGAAACATAGAAAATTCTAAAGGGTTCACAAACCTTCAAGACCCACTGTACACCTTAAGCATACCACAGTAAGCATGAAGAAGACTCTGTGTGGCCTAGTGCATGCTGGATGGGACCGTGCTTCTAAATGCACTTCATACCTATCTCAGGATCTTTAGCCAGTTCCTCATAGCTGCTGTAGACTCTGGGGATGCTGAGCTTCTGAGCAAAACCTTCTGCTCTTTTCAGGTCACGTGCTGCAACTGCAACCACCTGAAATTCATCAAGTCAAATGACTACCATCCAACTGGCAAAAAGACTAGTTTTATCTTGCTAACTCACTGCACAGAGCATAAATAGAGTGCAAAGGTCTGAAGTCCAGCTTTATTACACTAAAGCAACCACAGGTCCTGGTGCCTCAAGCCTGCAGTTGGCAAACCTGGCAACACGTGTTTCATGAAACATCTGATAAAACAAGGAAACTGCAGTTTCTAACCACTTCAATATCAGCACCAATCTCGTCACCAATGATGTTTGTTAGTGTGGCAATGAAACTACCATTTACTGACCAGCTAGCTGGTTATCATTCCGTTATCATTCAAACCATATAGTACTAATTTATAGTTTTACATATATATTTTTATAAATTGTCTGTGATCACGTGTATCAATAAACACTGTGAATCGTGAAAACTTGAAATACTGACATAATATAGCACCCAGGCCCAGTGGCCTAATGGATAAGGCGTCTGACTTCGGATCAGAAGATTGCAGGTTCGAGTCCTGCTTGGGTCGACGTTTTAAGCGTGCTTGTAATGTCAGAATTAATGTCAGAATTAGAAGGTATTGAATAAACTATTGTATTGTAATCAAACGACACCCAGTCCCACTGCTGACAGTAATTTACTGCATAAATATAGTCTATTTCTGCTTTGAGCAAGTGTTAAAATACCAAAAAAATCCAATCTGCTCGTTTCTGCACTTTGCACGCTATTGTACACAAAAAGGATTACACGACAGGCAACAATAACAATCATCTGCACCGACGTAATTTAATACAAACTGTCAAAACGCAACACAGTTTAAAACTTAACGCATGATATGAGCTCTGACTACACGACTATTCAGATTACACCCTGTGAATGCAGTTCAAAAATACCGTCTAATCCTGGCGCTCTCTGCTTGACTGATAGCACAATGGTTTTTCTGAACTACCTGGTGATCCTCCTGAGGGAGGGTCTTCACGGCCACGGTGAAATCGTGGCTGATTTTTCCGGCGCTGCAGATTGCCCACCTGATCACCATGATGGCGACGCACAAGTGAAAGGAAGGCGGTCTCTTACTCAGTGACCTACTTCTATATATACCATATATACAAATGACCACTAGAGGGCGACAAAAACATGAGTTCTTGGGATTCCCAGGTTTTTTGCTTGACATATCCTTAATGTCCACCAGAGGGAAGCAAAGACTTAACTTAATGCCAGTATAATGTGGTGTACTAGACATGTTTATTTATGACCACTAGAGGGAGACAAAAAGACTTGAATTCGCAGCCGTCTTATTGTGGCTTGACTCCCGGATTTCCTAAGAACCACTAAAGGACGATAAAGACATGAATTTGTGTAATTCTTTCTGAAACATGTAAGAACGCTATAAGAAAATCAAATATGGGGACCCAACTTTTATCCTGATCAACCATTTTTCATTTTAATACTCAGCATTTTTAAATGACAGGCATGGGGGGGCGTCAAATGGCATTTAAATGTCAGCTCACCGCAGATATAGTGGAAATAATTTTTTGACAACCAGTTAACCTAAGAAATGTGGTAGGAATCTGGGGTACCCAGAGTAAGACCATACAGACACAAGGAGAACATGCAAACTCACAGGCAAAGCCCAGGGTCAGAAACCGGAGTTCTCTGGACCTGTGAGGCAACAGCAATAACCACTTGCACCACCATGCTGTCCCTGATGGATAATATGAGCAATAAGCATAATACTGAGTCCCCTGCAGAATTTTGTGCACCCCTGGTAAAGATTAAAATGAGAAATATTTATTTTCAATAAAAGCACATGTGGCACAATTAGATGAAACAGACTTTCAGAAACAAGATATAGCTAAAGCATTTTTCCATGTATCTTACATTTAACTTTTTAAAGTTGATCGGAGTCTAGGAACTAATATATCTTCATTATTCATTCAGTCATTCTTCAACAGGGAAAAAGCAAGCGTACGCATTAATGTTTAATGCTCTGAATTCAATCTAGAATAATTCCAGTATTTTTGGGTGACAATGCCTGAAACGCCACTAGGGGGACAGAGGGCACTTAAGGGATTCAAGCGTTAACCGCACGTTGTGAAGACAGCTTGTGTTGGAGAACTTTCTAGTCAAGTCTTCCTTTTTTTGGTGGGAATAACTTTTGTTGTTTATTTAGTTGCTAGATGTTGTCATATATTTTATATTATGTCGTGTGTTTGTCAAAAATGTTGGTGTTTTGTATAGACAGGTTTTTGAAACATGACATGTTAGCTAGCTAAGTGAATGACTTATGGAGCTGTTGGTAAGTGGCAGCCATTTCAGCAAAAAAGGACAAGGCAAAGCTTCATTCAGTTCATGTTGTGAGTACCAATGTTGTGAGTCATGATTTGTTTGTGGAAAACAGTAGAGTGAGTACAATATCTAGCTAATCTATAATGTGTGCATTTCAGCGCTGCCTCATTGAATTTGAATCTGTTACTAAATGCCTTGCACCAGATAATAATAACATGATAAACATTCAAATTAGCATTCATTGCTCTTTTGGGGCTGGTTTATGGTTGATTCAGATGGTCTTCCTTTTTAGGGCATTTACAAAACCAGGATGTTTTCAAATCTTTCAAGTCTTCCTCTGGCAAGAATCTAAATGTAGGCCGTCATTGAATCTTAAACAAAAAAAATGGTTTACAAAACAGAAAATCAAGCTGACACGGACTGACTTATTCATCTAGGCTTGTGGAGAAGTTAAAAAGGAGTTATTACACTTCCCAAACTATGACAATAGAACTGTGGTGGCCTAGTGGTTAAGCTACTGGACTATGGACCAGAAGGTCCAAGATTCAAATCCCACCTTTGCCAAGCTGCCACTGTTGGGTCCATGAGCAAGTCCCTTAAACCAAAATTGCTTGGATTATAAGATTCTATCAGTTGTATAAGCTCTGAATAAGGCCGTCTGGATAGCTTTTACTCTCCCTGCACATTGATTGCTCTGCCTGAGCTTATCCTAGCTTTGTCTCTACAATTTTGGATCATTTTGGATCAATTTTGGTTTATCTGGGATAAAACTCCACTCTTGAAGTCTGTTCTCTAGCCTGGCCTCGTTTGATTGGCAGGACCAAATATATTATGAAATCACTTGGTTATTAGACCTTATTTTAAAAGTAAATTTATGAAAAATCGCATATTTACTATTTATATTTATGCACATTTTAATATTTTTCTCAAAGTTTATGAGGCAAGGAGATTCACGTTGCACATTTTTGTAAGGTTAGAGTATTTGTCCAGAAATAACTTTCGCTTCGCGTTAAAGGTCATTTGTATGAATGGCAGTAATGGGCGTTTTTAACATCTGACTCTAGGGGGCAGTGTTGGACCACTGAACATTCACTGCACTTCATTTTAGTTTTCATTGCTTTCAGGTTAACGAAACGGTTAACAAATTTAGTTTGTTTGAACAGATATTTTAAGAAATCAGCTAGGACAAGGAGGAAAAAGAGAAACTATGTTCCGTATGAAACATAAAAAAAAATTACATATACCTTAATATGTAAAACTTTTAATTCTGGTCTTGGGACCTGCTCCAAATCAGCTATTCAGAAGATTGACTCAAGAATAAGGAATTATTTCATCCCCTGCAGAGAAAAGGCTTATTTTATTTATTTATTTTCTTCTGGCTATGCTTGATGGAGCAGTAAGCGACCACTCCCGACCCTGTGATGGACAGGCGTCCCATCCAAGCCACACTAACACCTGTGTCCTGTGTTGTCTGAGCTAGATGCCACGCTCCGCCACATCTCTGACAAGGAAAGACTGGGTTATAATGTAAAAATAACAGTAAAAAAGCTGTATCATGATATAACCTGCCCTAACCTTGTACACAAACACTTAATGATATGGGAGAGATAAAACATTGAGCATCACTGATATGTTCATGTGTGTTGGAGGATGGCATGTTACTCGCTGCCTGCTGGTTGACCTCTTCTCTTCGCTCTTCTAGAGGATGCTGCGAGCTCTGTGCTGTTGTGATAATGATGAAGTGCCAGCTGGGTAATTTGTATGCAAATATGTTCCGTGACTGTACCACGACCTGATTAATATGGGAAAGCCCAGTTGTGGCAAATCTTGGTGAAGGAGATGTCGGATGCCATAGTATGGGGGGTTGGCAATGGCAGGCTCTGCAGGGCTGTTGATGAAATGTAAATAGGTGTATTTAATAACAAGACATGACTAATTATATGGGTGGGGGTGTTCAAAGGGCTATCCCAGAGCCTATCCTGGAGTTCACTGGCCCATGCAGAGACACAGCAGTGCAAACAAATATCTCAACACGTAATTGTAGAACTTAATGCAATTAACACATTACACAAATGACACTCTACAGTCTAAATGTGGGAAGTGCAGGTGCAGAGAAAGGTGTTAATTCATTTACCAGGAAGGGAATGTATGCACAGCATACCACTGAGAATATACAGCCAATTACTCAGACTAATGTAATGTAGTTAATTAAAAGCTATCATGGAGAGAAAGATGAACAACAGAGTAAATACCAGTACAATTTAACTTTCCTTATAATGAGGTAGGAAATAAATTGTTAAATTGAGGTTAAAGTCCGATACCTCTAGTGAAAATGTGCTCGCTGGCATGGACTCCAAAAGTTTGTGAAAAATCTGATGAGCCATGATCTCCTCATGATTTCACAATGTTCCAAACAGCATCTTATGATGTTCCTGTATGCTTGGCTTTCTCTGTCTTCAAGTCAGACTTCTGTCTGTAGCGATTTTTACAATGGAGAATTGTCTCAAAGCAGCTTACAATTTATATTATCCTCTCTAATATTTAAAGCCATTCATCAATTAACCAAGCCTAGGGCGACAGTGCCAAAAAAAACTCCCTAAACATTATAAGGAAGAAACATTTTGAGGACCAAGACTCAAAGGACCCTCCTTAGACAGCTTGGATGTTATATTTAAGAATTAAACTAAGTTATCTAATGAATAAGTTTGTAGTAATAATTTAAATAAACAGAAGCTAAATGCTTATTAACAGAGAGATCATGTTTAAAATATAATAATAAAAAAAAATAGGTAGACTATTTTTTAGAGAAAGTGAAATATTATGAAGTATGAAAAGATGACAAAATGACAATAAATACAAATATTGAATAGAATAATTCAAAATGTCCATTATAGGCATTATTCAGTCTTGTGCCCCTATACATTCTGTTGTGATTGTTTAGGAAAATCCATTATAATTGTCTCCCCTTGATCTTTTTTGGTCTTCAGGTAGTTGTTGTAAAGCTATGAGCTGTTTTAGGTCATTTTTTCTGCTGCTATGTCAATCATTCTCCAAGATCCAAAGAAATATTTGACAAGCTCTCTCTTTTGACTCTGTATATAATGGATTGTGTAGAGGTGTTGGGATGGAATGGGCATTAGTCTGTACTGGGAACAGCCAGTGGGAAGAATTCTGAGGTAAGTAAAACACACCACTGTTACCAAATCAAGTTAAAACGAGATTAAATAATAAATAAGTCTCAGAGGATACACACAACCCACTCGCCAAACCACAGCAGTATATGCTGAGCTATCTTTTATATGCTTACTAGATGAATGAAGCTGGATTGGACTGAATTTGAGTGCACTGAGGCTCAGGTTTTGAACAGATTTAGTCTACCTTGTGTTGACATGAACATATGGTTGCTGGGAAAGCAGATGTGATGAATGAGCCAAATTCAGACTTCACCTATCATAATATCATACACATTTGATAAGTTAAATATTATACAGGTACTCAACATTATACAATGGCTTGTATAATGACTTGTGCCATTTCAACTTACAATAATACACATAAATACACATTCAGCAGAAACCGTACTTTGAGTTTAGACTTTCCACGAGCAAGAGATGCACAGTACTCTCCCCCACTCTGATGACCTTTAGTTTCTGGTAATTATCCATGGTAAGGTTCCTTAACATTTCTTATGTTTCTTATTTAGATACCATTAGTCAGATAAGGCATTATTATTGTTGCCTTAGTAGCACCAATACCAAATGCAGTTTCAGGCCAAGTTTGGAGACCCCTGTCACAACATTCACACGAAGTCTAAGCCTGCCAAGAAAGATTTTGTTCATGCAAACGGTGCAGCAGCTAGAGCTCTTTTCATACGAGAATTGTAGAGATGCACGAAGGTAGAAAGGCCTCAATAGAGCATTCTGGAGGAAGGGAAGGAGGGAATTCTGAGAACCTGAAAACCTTCTTCTAGTTCTTCTGAAGTCTACATTAATGCTTATCATTTTTTTATGAATCACGAACGTGTTCAAGAGCCTGGGCCGGCACAGGAGCTACTGTGCCACTACCTTCACTCTCGCTAAAGCAAACATGCGAAACTGGCATATAAATGTTATTTCTGCTGATAGTTTTATGCTGTCAGTCCACAATCTGCTGCTTCAGGAAGCATGTTTGGTTGTAGTTTGCTAAAACGTGTGAGTTATCACAGCCCATGCAGAAGGTGAAATGCAGTTTTCCGGTTGCCAGCGGCTCTGCATTTGATAAGACACCTTCAGCAGGCTCAAGGTCACAGGATTGGCAGGTGTGAGTCAGGGCGGTACGTTAGTGTGCGGTGGCGTGCCAGAGAGGGAACGTATATCCCTGTGATGGCAGTTTGACGTTGTAGGAACAATTTACTGGTGTCAATAAGGAGAAGGGAATTGTATAGTAATATACAACTCAATGAAAATACCCCACAAAGCTTGTTATACACAAGTGGATGTGTGAGAGAAGGATGATGAATGTAGTGAAGTAAGAGAAACCCGAGTGTGTGTGCAAGAACGAGTGTGAGAAAGAGAGAGAGAGATTATTTATTATACATCATCTGATTATTCAAGTGGCCATGTATGCATAGTCCGATTTAAAAGTCAGATTAAGTAATCCGATAACTGGATTTTATTTCAGTATTCTGATTTCTCATAGCATGTAAACCAGTTGCCTGATTTCAATCAGATTTGGCAGTCTGCCCGCCACACAAAAAATGTGGTTGCCAGGTCTGCTAATGATTAGAGATTTCACTTCTGCTTGACTTTTTACATATACCAGGTGAGGGATTCTCTTATGGGATCTGGCAACCATGGAATTAAATGCAGCCACTGCAAACTAGCTATCGAGCACTTTCTGGAGATTCTGACATGCAATATATACTCAACAAAATGAAGAATTATGTTATTTTAATGTTAAAAATAGAATTTTACATCACATCTTTTTGTGGGATTAATGGCTGGTTGCAAAGGTTTCCCATTATCTTATTACTCAAGTGCTTGTATATTCCTTGATCGGATTACTGAGAAAATCTGTTTTTCTGCAGTAATCAGATTACGTTTATGTAAATTTGTTTGTGCTGGTATGAGTGAATCAGACACAGCAGTGCTGCTGGAGTTTTTAAACACCTCAGTGTCTGGGCTGGAAATGCTCCACCAACCAAAAATATGCTGTCTGATCTAATCATACCAGCAAAACACACACTAGACGCCACACCCATGTCGTTGTCACTGCGGTGCTGAGAATGATCCGCTCCCCAAACAGTACCTGATCTGTGGGGGTCCTGACCATTAGAGAACAGAGAAAAGGGAACAAAGCATGTAGAGGACGAGATGGACTACGATCTGTAATTCTAGAGCTGCAGAGTGTAGAAAAGAGGGAGTGCACCTAATAAAGTGATCAGTGAGTGTTCATCTAAATTGGCTTTAGTTGATCAACTAAAACGTCTGGTCCAGATTCCTGTCCTGTTCCTGTCCATTTAGACAAGATGGGTAGAGATCATTTGCTTTTTGCTTTTTACAATGTGTTTTCACTGTATTATGTGATACTGCTGACCAGTGAAAGTGTCTCCGTGTTGCATCATGCTTCTTGAACCAGTCACAAGTCAGACATGGAGGTGTTCCTATGCACCCTACAGGTGTCATCCTGGAATATGGGCATGTCGGTGTTGTTTTGTTTGGACACAAAGTACTGTAGTGTCAGCGAAGGAAACTTTGCTCATGCTGTTCTTCATTAAACACCCAACACAGCACAGCCACATTACCAGCCCTAATAATGTCTGTCAATACTTGGATAAGAGCATATGTTTTCTTAGAAATGTAGACTATATTGGTCATGCCAGAAATGGCACACTTAAACAGTATGTACTAGATTAGATCCAGTATGCACGGCTGTACTATTAAAGCAGTATGCTCTTTCAGTACGCCAGTTTGCAGTATGTGCAAGTTCGGATTCAGAGATTCTTTTTGAAGCTGGTTGATAAAGGTACTTGTTCATTTAGCCTCAGCAGGACATCAGCCGTAGTGAGTGAGGGCATTAAGTCACGTCGGTGAGGGGCGGCTGATAATTGGTTGAAATATGTTTATTGACAAAATCATGAAACGTGATTGGCCATTGTATGATTAGACCTGAAATAACTGGTGCGTTCCTTTTGAGTAAATGCAAGCATATGATTCTCTGCTAATGTTCAACAGTATAAATGTCATTTTATGTGACATATGGGACAAATGCACAAATTTTAAAAATAAGTTGGTACATCGGGATGTTTACTGAAATATGGGATTGTCCCAGGGAATATGGGACGTTTGGTCACCTTGACAATATGCAGCATGTGGCTGGCCAGAATTGCTCTGTAGACATGTTGAGGTAGGGTCCAAAAGGTTTTCAGTGGACCCATCAATGTGCATCCCTAACTTGCATTACAAAACTGAGTCCCTGTCCATTTGGACTATTTCATCCATTGGAGCATGTTGGAAATCACAGCAACTTCCCCTTATGGTTGGCATTCCTGCCCTACCAAATGTGATGATACCCTTTTGGCACAGATGTTACACTTACGGGCTGAAGCACTGCGTGACTTGCAATACACTTAGTTTGATCGCATTGTTTCAGTATTTCAGTTTTATTGCGTTCTCCAGGAATTTTTGTGCTTTATTGTTAATAGCGAGAGAAATATTGTGCAGGCAGTTTTATGGAAGCTCTGTGGTAGAAAACAGTTATTGTTCCCTGACTTCTCTTTTTCCTGCTTGCTGTTTGTCAGGGCATCGATTCCTCAGCCGAACACCATGGCGCTAAAGTTTTATCTGCTGAATCGGATTTCCACTCGTCAGAGGCCAGGATTTAAGCTGGCCTGTCAGTTCGCTTGTTTCAAACTTTGTTTAGGACCTGATGTTCTTAAAGCGTTCCTCAGTAATGAGAGCTGTTGGCTTATTTCATGTGCTATACTAATCTTTGTAGGCTAGAACAGTGTATGTGTGTGTGTGTTTATTGATCTTGTTCCTCACGTCCTCCAGACGAGGTTTCTTTCATCCTTTTGTTTCAGGCAAAATTCTTTGCTTTGTTCTTGCGTTTGAGATCTCATCGCTTTTTGTTCGCATTCTTCTCTCGTTAGACTCCTCAAAGTGCCAAGTGTCAGTTTTATCTTATCTGTTTAGACCCTTCTATTTGCCCCTTTTTTTGTTTTCTTTGTATTGTATATACACCCAGAGGCCACTTTATTAGCTACACTTTGCTATTCCTGTGATTCCCTCAGTACATGATGCATTGGGAAAGTCTTCAGACCCTTTCACATTTTATGTTTCTGCCTAAAATGAGAAAAAAAGGTTTCTAATTCAATCTGCATTCAAAACCCCATAATAAGAAAGTGAAAACAGAATTTTAGAATTTTTAGCAAATTTATTAAAAAGGAAAAACTAAACTTTTGCATAGACATAAGTATTCAGACCCTTCGCTATGACACTTGAAATTTAGCTCTGGAGGCCTCCGTTTCTCTTTGGTGAGATGTTCTAAGGTGAGATGTTTCTACACCTTATTGGAGTCCACCTGTGGTAAATTGGACATGATTTGAAGACACACATCTGCCTATATAATGTCTCACAGCTAACAATGAATGTCAGAGCAAAAACCAAACCGTGAGGAGAAAAGAACCGTAGAGCTCAGGGACGAGATTGTGTGGAGCCACAGATCGGGAGAAGGCTGCAAAAAATGATGCTGCACTGAAAGTTTCCAAGAGCACAGTGGCCTCCATAATTGTTAAATGGAAGAAGTTTGGAACAACCAGAACCCTTCTAGAGCTGGCCGCCCCACCAAACTAAGTAATCAGGGAGAGAGGACCCAATGGACACACTGATTGCGCTCCAGCAGATGGAGGAAACGTACAGCAGCACTCCACCCATCTGGGCTTTATGGCCAGATGAAAGCCTCTTCTCAGTAAAATAGACATGAAAGGCTTTCCTACTCCACTTGCTTGTCTTTTTTCCCATTTATTCTGCAATATAGAGAAGTTCTCCATAATGGCTCTGTGCAGCAATTAATTATGCACTAATTGATGGATCTAGTGCTTGGCAAAGTGTTGTATTCCTGTATTTAAAAAAGCTGGCTTCTGTTTGATGGGTGAGTTGAATACAATTGAAGCAGGGAAATCATTAAACTGTGCTGTCCTCTGGTTCTCCAGGACTGTTCTGCACCCTCAGAAGTACACGAGCACTTTTGGCTGTAACGCGGGCAAAAACAGATTTGACACCTCATGCTGCAGTCAGCATCACACTAGCTAAAGCGTGCGAGCCAGTCTCACAGCGGTACGGACATTTTTATCTACCACCTGAACTTCTGTGAATGTGTGTGTAGCAGTGGCAGCTGGTGGTTTTTAAAATAGGGGAAGCACACAAGTTCACACACGATCACTCGGTCTTACTGGCCAGGGATCTTCCTATATCCCTCCAGTGGAGCTAGAGTTAGTTGTGATGCCTAATGCAGAGCCATTTTCCATAACACATTGTTATTTTATATTTGTAAATTGTAAATGTTGTAAAACATATTGGTGCAGATTTACTGAAGTCTTGGAAAGTCAGTCATGTTCCTAATTCTGACAGATTGATGGCTGGTGATGAGGTTCCACCCCTTTGAGGGGTTAACCAGTCATCTGAAATAGAAGCTCCATGTCTATGAAGAGCATGATCTTGTTCAGTGAGTGTGTATTAGCTTCAATGGAGATTTTGAACTCAACCTGCACTGTTCATCAGAAGGAGTTTAAGTTAATGACAGTGCAGTAAGATATTTGAACATGTGATTTGCTAAAATAATTGACTTCTGCCTAGATTAATGATTAGTAGGGATGTAATGATGCATGGCATCAAAGCGGGGCATTGTGCATCGTCGAGTTGAATTGTATGTTCTTTATTATGCCTTCTAACGTAATTGCAATCTCTGAACACCAGTGGGTGCAGTCGTACTCACAGATGCATATCCTGTTCTCCTACTTTCCTTTTAATATTCAAGGAAACACATTTTGAATTGTTATTATTCAGAAATAAAAAAATGTTTTCACTGAGTTGTTTGATATGCGGTGTACCTACAAGAGAGCATTTTGTTTACAATTTAAACAAAAACCTTTTACAAAACAAACCCCTGTTTCTAGTAAGATCTTTTTATTGCAGTGGAGTAAAGATGATTATTTTTTAGATATACAAGGAAGCTACACGTTCTGAATTGGTATTCTTCAGAAATAATACTAATAAAAAAGAATGTTTTCACTCAGCATTTTGTTTACATTTTTAAACCTCCATTTGAAGTCATTTCTTTTTACTGCAGGGAACTAAATACTCTTCTTGTCAATAGTGTTTTTTTTTTTTTTTTTTTTTTTTAATACAAAACAATACACTGTTTTAAATTGTTATTTTTCAGAAATAAACAAATGGTTTCTAACTTAATCCTCTGTTTGAAGTGCAGGAGACTAAAATTATTGTTGTTAAACTTTTATACAAAAAATACACATTATTTAAATTGTTAATCTTCAGAAATAAAAGGTTTTTACTTAGTTATTTAAGAGCATTTTGTTACAATTTTAAACCTCTGTTTGAAGAAATTTCTTTTAATTGCAGGGGACCAAAGTTTTTTTTTTTTTTTTTGTTGTTGTTTTATTTTTTTTTTTTTTTATATATAAAATAAGAAGAAGTCACATTTTTTTTGTTATTGTTATTTGTCAGAAATAAAAAACAAGAACGTTTTCAGGTTCAAAGGGTTTATTTAAGATATGGATGTTATGTGTGTTTTAAATCTCAGTTTTCCCACACCCTCATTTCTTCATTTCCTTTTATTGCAGGGGACTAAAGATTCTCCTTGTTAAATTTTTAGACATTTTTTAATAATTTCTTTTAATTTAAGTACTTTTTGTTTTAAAAAACTTTATAAAAAAATGCATTGTTTTGCATTGTTACACTTCAGAGATTTAAAAAAAAAAGGAAGTGTATTTTATCGAATGTAAAATCGATTAAGGTGATTAAAATTGCATATTGAACTTAGTAGAGAGCAGATTATTCTTACACCCCTAATGATTAAATACAGACATTTTGGTCAAAAAATGTCATTGCCCATTTTGAATAACATTGTGGCAATTTAGCAGGTATTTCCCATGTAGTCTTTAAAAAGTAAAACACGTAGTGCTTGCTTGAGGGACTTGGGGCACCAATATGGGATTGGAAGTCACTGATTACCCATAATTGATGCTCTTTTATTAGTCATCTAGATGGTGTCTGGTAACATGTATACTGTGTGTGAGTGTGTGTTCTGTGTGCTATGTAGGGCTCTAATAGGAGTGCGTGTCACTGTGGCACACTTCAGAGGGCACTAAGTGGAGCCCGAGCCATATAACCCCCTGACTGATACACTGAGCAGACGCACGTAATCGATATGTAATGTGCTCTAACAGCCGTCTGCTTTCTGCTTCCTAGATGTAGTGGATGTGTTGGTGAAGTGTGCTGTTCTCCCTCTCTCAGACTCTCACACACGTGTTTTAATGACTGTGACGCTGCCTGACAGACTCGCAGACAGCACAGCCAGAGACAGCCGTATCTGCAGCGGGGTGTTTAAGATGATAAAAAAAAAGTCTACTGAAGTCTCACCACTTCTGTCTGCCACCATGATATCAACACATGGGACGAGCCAATGGAAACGAGGACAGATGGACTGAGGACAGAGAAAGTGAGAGACAGAGAGGTGAAACAACAGTCTGGCTGCGGTCAGTCCAGGTAAGGCTGAAACACTGGGGCATAAGTTGGAAAGTACGCATTTTGAACTGTTAAATGTGATACGACATGGCCTAAAGTATGTAGACACCCCTTCTAATTAATGATCTCTGTTATTTCAGTTGCACTAACTGTTGACACTTTGATAATGTGAAGCATGCAGGCATGGAAACTCCCATAGACTAGCATTTAGTGACTCTAACCAGCCATTTCTTCACATTTCCACCCTGCTATCCTACAGCAAAGTCTAAAAAGAAAGAGCTTTGATGGAGAACTCAGCTAGCTTACAGACAGCCTCGACTTCAAGCCCATCAGATACCTCTGAG
Organism: Ancistrus triradiatus; assembly: GCA_025084515.1. Classification (NCBI taxonomy): domain Eukaryota; kingdom Metazoa; phylum Chordata; class Actinopteri; order Siluriformes; family Loricariidae; genus Ancistrus; species Ancistrus triradiatus. Next base: position 29,792 of record JAJAGP010004555.1, on the reverse strand, counting down.
ATTCTTTGCTAAAAGTAAGACAGGACAGTCAGAAATTTGTGACTGTGTCAAACTAAATAATTCTGATATTTCTACGTTATTCTATTCAATATTTCTCTTCGTTACTGGCTTATACATTATAGCTTTCATATTATTTCTTCATAATATTTCATTTTCTCTAAAATGTTAGGCTGCCATTTAATTATTATATTTTAAAATGTTCTCTCTGTTAATATTTTAGTTTCTGATCATTTAAACTGTTACTATGAACTTATTAATTAGATAACTCAGTTAATTCTTACATATAACATCCAGGCCACCCAAGGAGGTTGGGTCCATTTTTTGAGTCTTGGTCCTCCTGAGCTTTCTTTCCTATAATGTTTAGGGAGTTTTTTCTTTCCACTGTTGCCTCAGGCTTGCTCAATTTGGGATTGGTGTTATAATTTAGGAGATGATCTAAAATGGTAAAGCTGCAATGGACAATGCTCCATTGTGAGAAACACTGCTGACTTGACGGCTTAGCTGAGATGAGTGGCACCTGGTCTGATCTTCTGCTCCCATTTGCTTCAAGGTTTGACATGTTGTGCATTCAGAGATGCTCTTCTGCATATCTGGGTTGTAACAAGTGGTTATTTGAGTTACTGTTGCCTTTCTATCAGCTCGATCCAATCTAGCTGTTCTCCTCCCAGATAAGTCCTCTGACTGGATATTTTCTGTTTTTTTCTTTACCCATAAACCCAAGAGATGGCTGTGTGTGAATATCTTTGAGCTCCAAACATTTAGTGAGCAGAAATTCTGGATGTATAACTGTAGAGTTGTCATATTACCTCTTCCTGTATAAACCATGAGCGCATGAGAGCAGGTTTAACTGTGATCTCGATGGGAGAGATTTCCATCTTTCCTGCCTTGGTAAGAAATGCTACTGGCACTGTGTTCGTTCGTGTTTGTGTGTGTGCGCTCGTGTTATCCCACTTAACCCAGTACATCAGAAAACCTGCAGGAGCTTTAGCACACCTGTGCATTCGAAATGTGACCTGACACTACATACAGACATGGTGTACGAGCTCCACTGGGTTTGCTTGAAGCACAAATATGAATCTCCTGAAACCTTTGTGAGTGTGGAGACATTTTTACATTGAGGGGTTGTCATACCCCTGTGGAGGAGGAAAAGTCGAACCTGACGCAACTATCAGACAAGGAAAGAATTGGGTTAACCTAGACTACACCAACAAAGTTTGTTTCACACTATAAAACAACTCCACAAATGCCATACCAAACCACACGGCTCTACACAATGCATTCGGAAAGTCTTCAGACCCTTTTACCTTCATGTTTTATGTGGCAGCCTTGGGCTAAAAAAAGTTTTTCCCAATCGTTCTGCACTCAATATCCCATAATGACAAAGTGAAAACAGAATTTGAGAAATGGTTGCTGTTTATTGAAAAGGAAAAACTAGAATATTTATGACATAAATATTCGGACCCTCAAGGCCACAAGGTATCTGGATTTGGGGATTTTCTGCCAACTATTCTCTGCAGATCCTCTCATGCTCGGTCAGGTTGGATGGGACCATTGCACTTTTCCATTAGTCACCTATAGATGTTTGATTCCCAGCACCATTACGTCCAGCACTGGTTCCTGTGCTTTGCCCCAGATGTTTCACCTTGCCTTGGTAGAGGCTGGCTCAGTCTTATCATGTGATGCCAACTGGCATGTCCCTATTTTAGAGCAATTCTCACTTTCCATACCTCCTTAATCCTTCATGGCATTAAAACTGGCAGAACAGGTCACCTAGAGTGTGTCAGTCAATCACAGGGCACATGCATGCACAAACTTATCACTCTAGGGACACTTTAGAGACACCGACTGACCTTACGGAGTGTGAGAGGAAACAGTGGTACTTGGAGGAAACCCATGCAGATGCAGGGTTAGGGGCTATAATTTAGTTAAATTTAATAAAAGTCAAGTCAGATTTATTTCTATAGCTCTTTTTAGTGGTGTATTTTCTCAAAGCAGCTTTACAATTTTAGATTATCTTCTAATATCTAGGTCCTATGGCGACAGTGGCAAGGAAAAGCTCCTTAAACGTTATAAGAAAGAAACCTTAGGAGGACCAAGACTCAAAAAGGGACCCATTCGCGTTGGGTAGCTAATTTCATACAGGTATATGCAGTTTGAAACAAAATCACAAGTGTTGTTTATTTCAAGCAGTTCTGTAATCACTCCGGATAAGAGATTCTGCAGAAAGCCAACATGTGCTGACATGACTGGTTACCACTGCGTAAATTGCTTGGAAATTTATTTTCATCAGATAACCTAGATTGCTCTTGTATCTACCCGTGTTACTGTTAATAAACAACAATAATCCCTGCGTTTTATGTCCACTTCAAATGCCCAGTTATTTGAATATGTAAATATAACATTTTACACACCAACATGCCTCCAAACCAAAGAGGAAAGAAAAGATAAGAGAGATGGTGGACCTGGGCAGCAACGTTAAAAAGCATAAAACATCATTCACTTTCCCGAAAATGGTGTGGATTAAAGATTTTCTGTTCGTCTGACTCATAACAATCATAAAAAATTCACACCGACTGTCTGCGCATCATCTCAATGACCAGGATTAAGAAACAGGCCATACATGCACACACATTTACACACTGTTTGTCTGCCGCTCCATCTCTCTGGTCATGATACATTATGGATAATAGTAAACAAACACACGCATCACTCAAACCCTTACGGCCTGAACATCAAAGGATGGCCGGTACTTGAGGAAGCTTCACAGAGTAATATAAAGATGAGTGCAGAGATAAAGACAGGTTGAATACTGCGCTGATACATATGCAGCTGTATATCTGTAAACATTGAGTCAGTGTGCGCAATAGTGGAAAGTGTTGCATGTAACAAGCAAAGAAAAACATGGTGGTGAAAGAAAAATCACCGCTATTTTCTTATGTCCCTATTATTAGCCTTTTGCCAAATAAGTTCAGCAGAAACTGTACTGTGATTTTTGATTTATCCCCTGGACAAGCGATGCGCAGTGTGATGAGGAAGCCAGGAGTGCGTGACGTAGGGAGTGATGTGGCGGGAGTGATGGGCACTGTTTTGTTTCTGCTTTTCACTTTCAATCTAATATTCAAGAAATGTTTAAGTAATATTCAAGTCAGTGCTTCAAGAGCCAGACGTATCCAGGACATGGGCTACAACTGTCGCATTCCTTGTGTCAAGCCACTCATGACCAAGAGACAACACCAGAAGCGTCATACCTGGGCCAAGGAGAAAAAGAACTGGACTGTTGCTCAGTGGTCCAAGGTGTTGTTTTCAGATGAAAGTAAATTTTGCATTTCATTTGGAAATCAATGTTCCTGAGTCTGGAGGAAGAGTGGAGAGGCACACAGTCCAAGCTGCTTGAGGTCTAGTGTGAAGTTTCTAAATCAGTGATGGTTTGAGGAGCCATGTCATCTGCTGGTGTATTTCCACTGTGTTATGTCAAGACCAAAGTCAGCGCAGCCATCTACCAGGAAATTGTAGAGTGCTCTACATGCTTCATGCTTCCCTCTGCCAACAAGCTTTTTGGAGATGGAAATTTCATTTTCCGGCAGGACTTGGCACCTGTCCACACTGCCAAAAGTACCAGTACCTGGTTTAATAACCACACTGTCACTGTACTTGATTGGCCACCTGACCTAAACCCCATAGAGAATCTATGGGGTATTGTCAAGAGGAAGATGAGACACTAGACCCAACAATGCAGAGGAGCTGAAGGCTGCTATCAAAGCAACCTGGGCTTCCATAACACCTCACAGGCTGGTCACCTCCATGCCACGCCACATTGATGCAGTACTTCGTGCAAAAGGAGCCCCGACCCAAGTATTGAGAGCATTTAATGTACATACTTTTCAGTAGGCCAACATTTTGGAATTAAAAATAATTTTTTTCAGTTGGTTTTATGTAATATTCTAATTTTCTGAGATAATGACTTTTGGGTTTTCATTGGCTGTAAGCCATAATCATAAACATTAAATGAACACTTGAAATAGATCACTCTGTTTGTAATGGCCTTATATAATACATGCGTTTCATTTTTTGTACGGTTTCCATGGAGCGTTCTTGTGAAAATACCCTTTATATTTAAGTTACAGTAGCACAAAATAACTATCTGTGGTAATGTCTGACCAATGACCATTCTGGTCACTGTCCTTTTTCACAGAACGGAATGTGGTCAAACTGTCAATACCTGTAATTAGCAGAGAAAAATACTGCACACTGAGGTTGGGCAGAAAATTCAGCACTTTATAACCAACTTATTTTTATACAGTCATACATGTATCTTAATTATCAAATTCCCTGTTAAAAAGACCAGCGCTTTTTATGCTTTTCACCAGTAAAATACTGGTTTGAGAACCCTTACGACACTAAGAAATACCAAAAAGCCAACAAACACACCTTTTGGAATGTGGGAGGAAATCGGATTACCCAGACTAAACTCACATGGACACGGAGGACACACTGGTGGAGTCGGAGTTTGGGATTGAACTAGGGATGCTGGAGCTGTGAGGCAACCGTGCCAGCCACTGTACCACCCTGCCGCCTACGGTTATTCAGTTGGGTCAAAATCAGAGAAACAATACCTTCAAGTGCATATAATTAGATAGTATAGGCTACCTTGACCTGGAACTGGCCTTGGTTACACCTAGTCTTCCTGTTCGTTGCAGGGGTGACCCTAGCCTGTGAGGTTGGCACATGATTAACACTGACAGAACGGTCACTACGATCTCAGTGCTCTATCCGTAGAGCCTGGTGCCTCGTGAAAAGGGGCTGCTGATGCAAATCCGTTTGACACCAGAGGCACAAAGCTTTTAATCGATCAGAACCAGGATCAGACTTGGTGGATGGGCGGGGCTTGTTTGCCTCCCTGGCTCCTATGGCAACCTAATAGATCAGCATCTTGATGAATATTCATGAGCTGGAAGCCTGTGAGCGTGGCGGACGGCAGTGATGTCAGCCTCGGCTTGTTGATTATTGACAGCCGATAGGGGGATGTCGAGGCTGGGTGCCTCACTAACGTGCATGACCTCCGCGCGTCTCCTCTCCATCCTTTCGCGGGTGCGTGCTAAAGTGGCTTTGTTTTCCGTTTTGTATTTTTATTTTCTATGTCTTTTTGGCGGCGTAAGGAAAAGCAGCACAGTGCCTTGCAGCTTTGCAGCTGGAATTGGGAATGTACGGAGTGGACGTGTGCGCTCTCACCATCTGAGCTGACAGGTAACGTTTGAGCTCTTGCGTACTCAGCCATTCATTCACCCTGCGTGGGTCACGTTATGCTCTAGGTCTGGGTTAATTATTGGGGATGGGCAATAATAACGTTAGGGTTTATCTTTGTCATTGAGCTGGCTGCCAATGTTGCACAGGTTGCATCCTTCCATGCGCAAAAGGCTGTACAGTTTGCCACAGCACGTCGGCAGGAGCGCTTCCACCATGTGCGACGGGGACGACGGAGACCGGGACGCGCGCAGGAGGAGCATCCGCATGAAGCCGCTTCCGTCCCCGGGTGCCTCCGAGAGCAGGAGCGCAGGAGGAGACGCGGCGGCGGCGGCGGCGGCTGCTGACCCCGAGGCGGCCCGAGGCGCAAAAAGCAACTCGAACGGAGACTGCCGAAGGTTCAGAGGCAGCTTATCCTCGCTCGCCGGCTGCCACAGCCACGAGTCGGACTCAGCCGAGGAAAAGTGTCTAATCGCCGAGCCCGAACCGAGCCCAAGCGAGGAAAGTCCGCCCGGAGCGCGGGGAGGAGCAGCTGGTGGAGCGGGTAGCGGCCGCGGAAGCACCGGTGGCGGTGGCACGGGGACTCCAGAGCGCTTCCCGGGCTTCTCCAAGCTGGACGGCGGCATTGAGCACGTTATCCCCGACGATGACCGGTACTATCAGGCGGGTTTCATGCACCGGCAGTTTGGTGCCATGCTCCAGCCCGGGGTCAACAAGTTCTCCCTGAGGATGTTTGGAAGCGAAAAGGCGGTGGAGCGCGAACAGGAGCGCGTCAAGTCCGCAGGGTTTTGGATTATACACCCCTACAGTGATTTCAGGTAACTACATGGAATAACAGTACTCAGCTACTCTAGTGGTCATTATGTCCCACTTATGTACTCTAGTTGAGTTTTAGAGGCATTTTAAATGATTGTTTTATTTCTTCCAATGAGAGAATCCTTAAACACTCTACATGGAGCACTGTAGAAGCAAAATATTTAAAACTGCACTAATTTAGAAAGTCTCTGAGATAGAAATAGCTAGCTCTTTGGGATTGCTGGTAACCTTGCTGAAAGCACTTTAAGAAGACTTGGTTTTACCTAAAATGCCTAACCATGAAAATTAAACAGCCCATTTCTGAGAGCTTAAACAACGCTAAAACAAGAGAACCTGAAAAGCTTCACTAGAGCAGTGCCATTAGAGATTTTTGGCTTCCCCTAAGCAAAGTCCCTTTTAATATGTTCAATTTATGTTGGTTTCACAGACAACTTAAGACTCATTTCCCACTACGTAAGCCTTAATGGAGAGAAGCGATTGCTCAGTTATGTCTGGCAAAAACACAGATGGATACCATCAAAAGGCCTTTATGTAATCTGAAATTGGTTCTTCAGTAGCACTGCCTTAGAGAAGCTTTCCTTTCACCTTTCAAGAGAACACGTCCACTTTCCCAGGTGAAATAAGGCCTGCTGCCAGTGTCAAACGTATTTTTCTTGCTGTGAGTGGACGAAAGAACGAGGTTAGTGACAAAATGAGGTTTGGGGTTTTTGAAACCTTTGAAGCATGTTTTGTGACATAACTAAAAGAAGGCAAAATTAGAACAGAAACATTGAAATGAAATAGAAAAGGTGATTTGATTTGGCAAAAGTCTGAGCGCTGAAACAGGATTAGACATAACTTCAATTCACAGTCTAGCACAAAACACTAAAGTTTGCATTTCCCCTGCAAAACCACTCAGTGATGAACTAGACATCAAACTGTGCTTGAAAATCGTTCACATTTTCCCTTTGCTCAACATGCTGCTTTCCTCAGTATTGTTCGATCACAATTTGCGCTTGCAGATCATCTGGAATGTTTCTTCTATTTTCTCTACGTATGATTAGGAATGTGCTTGTTCCGCTATAGCAGTAGCTTTCCTACAGGATAGGGGTGACATTCACAGTTGGAATTTTACACAGCATCTGCTTGCTCGGTATTTAATAATGAAATCGTGTCCTTGAGAATGACATTGAATCCACCCATTGAACATTTGAGTGCCCAGATGCTCAGATGGAGCTGTCCTCCTATGTGGGGATGTATGCTCGAGGCTACGTGTTCAATCACATCAGCCGCCGAGTGTTTCGGGCCTATTCCAGTGACGCTGGAGTGTACCATTGGTGTACTGAAATCATGGCCATAATGTGGGGCCATGTTGATAATTTCAGTGATCAAGATGTTTAGTTTTGTGGGAGTATTAATGTAGTTTTCTACAAACATATCATTTAATTAGTGCATTTAGTTCCTGAGGAAACCCGAAACACAAATAGCTGCTTCAGAGTTTGCAAAGAATTGATCGAACACTTTAAGGGTCTCAGGACGGGCGCTGATTGATTAGCAATAGATTTGCAAACACAAGCTGTAAGACTTGATCCGTCCTTGTACTTGGATTTGACTCCGGTTTTCGTTCAATCCCTGACTAATGCGTTACTGATGAACCGGTGACGATGGCGTTTGTGTTTCCTCTCTTACACAATCCACTGAATGTCCTGGATTAATTATGGCTTAGTCTCCTCCTACATATACCTCAGTAATTACAGCCTCTTATACCAAGGTCAAATTCCAGCAGCTGTGAAATGAGAGGAAAGGACGATGCAACTTCATGCACTGCATAAGCAGTGAAGAATGAGTCACTGAACAGTGGGTTTATCTCACCGTGGCTCATCTTTGTAGTATTTTCCCGTTAGGTACTGTAGGTCTCCTGCATAGTGCAGCTGCACGATTCGTAGTCCCGCCCAACGTCTCCATTCGTTCGCCCCTGTGATTTTTAAATAAGTCCAGCTCTGGTAACAAGCTTTCATCTTTAAGATGCGTGTTTGTACTTGTGCGATGGATATGCAATTAGTATGCATGTGCATAAAAATCAGATCGGCTTTTGCCACGCTCATTGACTGAGCCATTAGAAGAGCTGCAATTAAAATCTTCCCCTTTTTGCGCCGTCTGCATATGTCAAATTATCAGCATCACTGTAATTTAGTCATTTGGATGAGGCACAGGTCACGCAGCTGCCAACTCTGTGATGGGCGCAGAAGAACGCCTGCTCAGACACAATGGCGCTCTAATGAGCTACGGCGCACGTGTGCGACGCGCTGCTACTTCGTACGAAGTGGCAACGAGAGAAATCGAAATGTCAGAAAGCTCTCCGCTTCGCTCAGGTTCGAAGAAACGAGGAGCACGCCCATGCTAAATTTTCTGGCCTTTGGCTGGTCAGTCATTCCCGCCATTCACTTTGATCCTCTTTGATCCCCTTTGAGTTTTCAGACTTTCTGTGGCCATGAAGCCTGTCCGACCGGCATCGTAACAGCAAGGTTGGTTAATTCTGGTTAATTCATTTTAAAAGCTATTGTAGCTCAGAGGTAAGGCCCCGTAGCTGGAAACAGCAGTTCCTCAGGACCTCGATTGAACTCTGGACTCTGCTTGCAGCATGAAGGTGCAGTTAACAAACTGAAATTAATTTGGTAACTAATGTCAATATTTGAAAAATACCGGGTGGTTAGAAGCGAGAAAGTCCTGGGTTTGATCCCAGGTGGAGCGGTCTGGGTAGATTCTGTGGAGTCTGTATGTCCTCCATGTGTCTGCATGGGTTTATGTCGGGTGCTCCAGTTTCCTCTGAAAGTCCAAAGACATGCTTTAGGTTAATTGATTATGGTAAAGTGGGGTGGCACAGTGGCTCAGTGGGTAGCACTGTCACCTCACAGAGAGAAGGTCCTGGGTTTGATCGCAGGTGTAGCGGTCAGGGTCCTTCCTGCATGTCCTCCCCATGTCTGTTTGGGTTCACTCTGGGTACTCTGGTTTATATATATATATGAGAGAGAGAGAGAGAGAGAGAGAGATACCTTGTGTCTATTGCTGAATGGCCATTAATGCTGAAGAGTGATCTTAAATAAACTAAATGAAAGAAACAAACACTAAAGTGGAATGAGTATGTGCCCTACGATGGAACTAGGGTTGTTCCTGCCTTGCACCCTGAGCCACCAGCAAGGCAAGGACTCTCCCCCGACCCTATCCAGGATTAAATGAGATGTACAAGGCAGTTTCTTCTGCATCAACCACTGGAAAACCATTTTGTTATGGACCCCAGATCTCGGAATTCCATAGATTGTAATGTAAATTGTATTTCTGTAGGTTAATGTTATTATTGTGTCCACAACTGGCTTGGTTTCATAGCATTTATTTAATCGCATGCTTTAATGGTTATAAATTGCATTGAAAGCTGGATTTCTTTGTACTATCTCTATGTAGACACACATACAGGGATGAGTTTATTCGCTTTGTAAGAAGATGAATGAGGTCCAATCAGCGGTGTACGTGTTAGAGTTGGCCTTGCCCTCTTCAGACACAGCCAGCTGTGCTCATATGAGATACCTGAGGCACTGTCAGGACCAGACCGGGAGTAACTGCGGTGGCATGTTAGACCATCCAAGCACCACCTTTAATATACTGGAAATCTGGGATATCTGATTATGCTCTTTACATAAGGAAGTTGATAACTACTGACATCAGACAACGATCCAATTGTTAGCGTGTAGGTTGACATCGCAAACGACAGCGATATTGAATATGTTATAATGTGATCAACTACAGCCGTGTTTCATTTGATAGAATACCAGAACTTATTGCACATTGTTTGGAGCTGGTCTCTCTGAAGGGGACATGAAATACATATTACCTGACAGGTTTATTAGAAATAAGTGAGAGAAGGTGCTGTGATTTGAAGAAAAACCTAGCGTCTTTCCATGTCACACCTTTGCAGGCGCAGATGAACAGCCACTGGAGGGATCCGGCAATATTGTCTCATGTCAAGCGCTATCTCATATGGAGTAGGGAGGGGAGAGTCTTGCAAGGCAGAAAAGGGATTATAAATAGCACCAAATTCAATCTATACGCTTGCTTCCAGTGCTTCAGCTAAATGCTGAGGAACAAGTGGAACCAAATGGAAACAACTCCCGGCTACCCAGGGTTTGAAGATAGCTAGCTAACCTGTAAATTTACTTTGCAAAAATGAAATGAACCCAAAACAAAAAAAAAGGAAATTGAATTTTTCCTTAAATACTGAGTCTTGGTCAGCGCTATATAACTGCCTTTAAGTATTATGAGAGTATGTATACCAGTATAACCCTGGTATGGTCAGACCCAGCTCCCATGACTCGCCAGCTCCCTGGCATGGCAGAAACTCGGGTACAGATGAAACATTGACAGAACCAGATCCTTTAACCAGAGGCACCTCTAGCCCTAGGGCGAGGCGAAGCATACTGAACTGTACAAGGACTGAACACAACTTCAAAACGCAACTGAAACCTCATCCTGCCAGAGGTGGGATATGAAGTAGAGTTCTAACTGCCTCAACAAGGATAACCTGGAATATTGTTAGCACTCATACATTCACCGACCACTTTATTAGGAACACCTTGCTAGTACTGGCTGGACCCACCCTTTGGCCTTCAGAACTGCCTCAATTCTTCATGGCATAGATTCAGCAACATGCTGGAAACCTTACTGAGATGTTTTGGTCCATATTGACATGCAGTTGCTGCAGATTTGTCGGCTGCACATCCTTGTTGAAAATCTACCATTCCACCACATCCCAAAGGTACTCTATTGTATTTGGTGACTGTGGAGGCCACTTAGTGACATGAACTCATTGTAGCCATCAGAAGATAGTACACTGTGGTCTTAAAGGGATGCACATGGTCAGCAACAATACTCAAGTAGGCTGTGTTGTTTAAATGATGCTCGGTTGGTATTAAGGGGCCGAAAGTGTCCACCATGACCTGTGTTTGTAGAAAACTTGTTGTAGATCCAGTTGTCATTCTTCTATCACACCAGTTGTAACGTTTTTGTGTGGAATCTTTAGTTCCTTGGAAATCCGATACATGAAATGACCTTAATTTCAAAAACAAGTAAAATACTGATATGAGACATGTCTTGGCTATTTTTAACCCCGGTGTTAGTCTTAATTATGCCGGTTCACTTTATGCATTGCAGCCAATTCAAAACCGACCAGATTACATGTAGATGTGGCGAAGCAGAAAACGTATACCTATGGTCTTTAGGTGCCAGGTTACGAACTCCTGAACTTGGTGCCAGCACCTAATTCAGAATGAAGACCTTTGAAATCTATTTTTCAAACTGTAGACTCTGTATTTCAGAGCTTGTGAAGCATCTGGACCTTGCCCTTCTTTCATCTCTTCTGTTTACAATGGTGCTTGAAAGTTTGAAAACCCTTTTATATTTATTTCTGTGTATATATATATGACCTAAATATAAGTCCTAAAAGTAGATGATGTGAACCCAATTACATTTACAGCATTTAGCAGACGCCCTTATCCAGAGCGACTTACAATTGATACAATCTTACAATCCAAGCAATTGTGGGTTAAGGGCCTTGCTCAAGAACCCAACAGTGGCAGCTTGACAGAGGTGGGATTTGAACCCTGGACCTTTTGGTCCATAGTCCAGTACCCTAACCGCTAGTCTAGGCTAGAAAATTAGACAAATGAGGCACAGTATTATACCTGGTCATTTATTTATTGAGGAAAATGTCCAGTGTTGCATATCTATGAGAGTGACAAAAGTGTGTGCCGGTATGTCTAACCTCTAGGATTATCAGTTAATTTATGGTGAATTTAGAGTCAGGCATGACTGGGCAACCTTTTATATTTACAACACGATAGTGGAAGCGTATCAGGGCACAAACAAAGGTGCTTTTTGAGAAAGAGAGTTGTTCTGCCCAAACCTTTAAACAGTCTGGGCTCCACCAATCCACAGTCATGAAGACTGTTCAGCAAGTCTTCCTCAGAGATGGGGCTGGATCTGTGTGTAGACGAGGGATGCCACTGTGATAGGGGCTTTGTAGTCATCCGTATGGGAATAATAAATAAAACAATAATCATTTTTAATTATGTATTGAATCATTTTATCTGTACACTGATAAAAAATAATGTGCCATTAGGGAAGATGATTTCACTTCATAAGAGAATTTAAAATGGCTGGAAGTAGGTTGAATATAATTAGAGAAAGAGCATTCATTTGCTTACATTTATGCTGTTTTTACGTGCTAGGAAATAATGTTTTGCCAAGAGGAAGTGAGTGGAATGCTAAGTCTGTGTGCAGAAGGCATGGCTAAATGTTTACGAGCATTAAGAATGACTTTGGGATTTAAGGCTTGACAGACATTTCCGATGTCATAATCCATTTTGTTTCTCAAAAGCAGAGAAGAGTTTGGCATTAGAGCTTGTTAGTCAGGACACAGTTAGGCTATTTGTCTGATCAGAGGGTTATCCTAGTCCCTGCTAATGTAATCTACTTTTTACTGCCCAAAGTAAGCGTCCTGCCTCGCTCAATCACTCTCCGAAAAACTGCCCTTATTCCTACCAGACTTTTATTCACCTCGCATATCCACCTCTCCCTCTAAAGGGACTTAGTTCTGCATTCAAATATAGAAAAGAAAGAGAAATGCAAGGGAGCAAAAAAGCTGCATTCTCTTCCCAGGTTTATTTTTCTACCTCTTCCTTTCTGCTCCCGTGAATACATTAAAGCAAAGTAGAACAGATTTAGAATACAGAGCACACATTACAGTCTCACATTTCTCCTTCATGAGTCAGAGAGAGCAAGAAAACCTTGATATTTTTTTTTGTAGTCGCACCCATAAAGATTTACTAAATGATATTCTGCTTCTTTCATCCAGCCTTGGTGAAACTTGTGAAATGTGTTTTCTGTGTACAGATGAATACAGAATGCTGTCATTTGTTTCAGTGTAGGATCATACTGTATCAAAACTGTACAACTTCAGAGGGGATAACACCTTCACCATGCCAATGGAAACATGTGAATACGGAAAAGAGATGATGGTGCATTTGAGTATCAGGTTTGTAGAAGGCTGGAACTTTTGTTTTTATAGACATGAGTGTAAATGCAGTTTCATATGATAGGCAATTTTCCATCGGAGGGAAACAAACAAACAAAAATGTTGCAATGCACAACATTTATGTATTCAAGTGTAGATTGAACGCTACATTTCAAAATGAATGGAATTAGAAGGGAGTCTATTTTACCCCTTTAATATGAAGGTCGTCTTTTGCTTTTTGTAACAGCCTCCACTGTTCTGTGTAGGCTTCATATTAGACTGTGGAACATGACTATGGGGATTGGCTTCCATTCAGCCACAGTAGCATTAGTGAGGTCGGTACTGATGTTGGGTGATAAAGCCTGAGCCATAGTCTGCCTTCCAGTTCATCCTATAGGCTTCAGATAGGGCCGAGTTTGGGACTGTGTAGAAGTACACAGGTAAAGTTGCATTTAATGATTTAGCAGACACTCCTTTCCAGAGTGTCTTCCATAAGGGCTCAACAATGTCAGCTTGGCTGTACTGCTCCTGAGCCCTGGACCTTCAGTACCTTCACAGTTACACCACTAAAGTCCCATGGTTGCAGTTATTGCACTTACTCATAATTATTTCAGCTGATCTTTAGAGGTCAATAAGTCTGACCACTTTTTGCCTTTGCTTTAACCTCTTGAGACCTCATTACCCTCTTCAGAGCTCTGATTTTTGTACTGGAAGCAAGCGTTTATCTTACGTAAACGTCTATGAGTTGAGCTACACGACTCGTTTTAGCTGAACTAGTCACGATTCACAATTCATGTTTCAGTACACAGTGATTCAGATTCACAGTAGCTCTTGCTCAGAGTTTTTCTTGATTTTTGCATCTGCAGTACCATATTCTTAGTGCAAATGACTCCCCGTGGCACCTAAAATGGTTAGTAATCACAGCCAACCGAAAGGAAAACTGGCTTTCAGGCTGAGCAGTTAACAGTAGCAGCTAGGGCCTTGAGTTCACCAATAGAGTAAGTGCTTTGCATTTACTTTTCACTTTCAATCCATTACTCACTAAATTGAATGAGATTTTTCAACACTATTATAAAATAAGCTTTGTGTTCGTGATTTGGCCAACTGTAGGTTAATGTAAGTGTTGTACAGTATAGACCATGTTAAACTCCTTGGTTCATGATACATTTAGTTTATGATGGATTTGCTGGAACATATCCCCATCATAAATCAGGGAGCACCTGTACAACTCCATTAATGCATATAATACCTTATACAGGGGGGATTTTCTGGGGGTCTGGACCAGATTAATTCAATTTACATTATTCCTTATGGGAAAAATTTGGTCAGTACTCGTCATTTTCGGTTTTCGACAAGCCTTCTGGAACGAATTGACAACGAGAACCGAGGCGCCACTGCAGATGCCAAAAAATGGCCTTATTCAAATGACTTGGAAACAAGGAAAGAGTGAATCTGCATAGCTGCATTTGATATAGTCCCTTTGGCAAGAACTCTGAGCTCCAGTCCTGTACACTGCTGTGGCTCTTGTTTGTTTTCACATTGTAACATCCATAATTATAATCAGCAGCTTATCATCATGTTCTTCATGAGCAGAATCAGTTGCGTTAGAGATATCCAAAGGAAGAACCCCAGGATAGATGGAAATATACATGCAGTGCTTCATGGGATGTAGTAACAAAACGAATGTTATTATTTATTTTTTTTCTCATGGTCTTTAATCTATGACTGACGGTTCACTGACAGCTGCAGCTCAGCTTGTTCTTTGATGCTGAGGTACTGTACACACACACACACACCTGAACGTAGATCAAATGACAGTTCCTGAAGCTCTTGCTGGGTTTTGATTACAGTTGATTGTTGGGTACATCGCTCTATTGATTTGTTTGGGTCTGCCGGACCCACGCTCTTGCCAGTGGCTGATGACACGAGGAGAAGCAAAGGCTTTGTGTTTCTAACCGCAGTCTAGATTGTTTTATGTATCTGTGTAGATACATACTGAATATGAAATAAAAAATAATGGTTTTCGTAATGGAGATTTTAAAAAGGTTGGCTTGTATAACATTAATACCATCCCAGATGCCTCCCAGAAGTCTAACACACACAGCCCAGGTTGCAGGAATCTGGGTTCGAGTCCCAGTGGTGCTTTCATGAGGTGTCTAGAGATTAATAATATAAAATTTGGTTATGTTACAGTGGTGTTTGAAGGTTTGTGCACCTTTTAGAATTTCTATATTTTTACATAAATATGACCTAAATTATCATCAGATTTTCATACAAGTCCTAAAAGTAGATAAAGAGAACCCAGTTAAACAAATGAGACAAAAAGATTATACATGGTCATTTATTTATTTGAGGAAAATTATCCATTATTACATATTAGTGAGTGGCAAAAGTATGTGAGCCTTTGCTTTCAGTATCTGGTATAACCCCCCTGTGCAGCAATAATGGCAACTAAACTAAATGTTTCCTGTAACTGTTGATCAGTCCTGCACACCGGCTTGGAGGAATTTTAGCCCATTCCTCCGTACAGAACAGCTTCAGCTCTGGATGTTGGGGGGTTTCCCTCACCTTAAGTGATCACTTCGGTCTTCCACAACATTTCGATTGGATTAAAGTCAGGACTTTGAATGGGTCTTTCCAAACATGAAACTTTATTCTTTTTTAACCATCTTGGTTAGAAACGGCTTGTGTGCTTAGGGTTGTGTCTTGCTGCATGGACCCACCTTCTCTTGAGATTAGTTCATGTGGGACAGATGTCATGGACATTTCCTTTAGAATTCTCGGATATAATTCAGAATCATTGTTCCATCAATGATGGCAAGCCGTCCTGGCCCAGATGCAGCAAACAGGCCCAAACCATGATACTTTACCCCACCATGTTTCACACAGATGGGATAAGGTTTTATATGGAATGCAGTGTTTTCCTTTCTTTAAACATAACGTTTTTCTTTTTCAACCAAAAAGTTCTATTTGGTTCTCATCCGTCCCACAAAAAATACACTAATAGCCTTCTGGATCGTCCTGATCTTAGCAAAACATGCAGCGAGAAGCAAGCAATGTTCTTTTTGGAGAAGCAGTGGCTTTTCTCCTGGCAACCATGCCATGCCACATCATTTGTTGTTGTTCAGTGTTCTTCGATGGGGACTCATGAAACTTAGCATTAGCCAATATGAGAGAGGTCTCAGTTGCTTAGAATTTACCCTGGGGTCTTTGTGACATGGCCAGCTATTACACGCGTGGTTCTTGGAGTGATCTTGTTGGTCAACCACCTCTTGGGTAGAGTTAGAGTAAACAACGATCTTGAATTTCCTCCATTTGGACCACAATCTGGTGTGACTGGATTGGTGGTGTCCAAATTTTAGAGATGTTTTGTAGCCTTTTCCAGCCTGATTGAGCATAAAACATCTCTATTGAGTCCTCAGAAATCTCCTGTTGTTTCGTGCATGATACACTTACCAAACATTGTGAAGAACAGGGACTTTGATAGATCCCTGTTCTTTAAGTAAGACAGGGTGCCCACTGATGAAAAACCCCTGGACTCTAATTTCATTCTTCACTTATTAACTGCCTTACCTAGAGGTTTCAACATACTCTTTAACCACTCACTAATATGAAGATTGGATTGTTCTCCTTTAAATAAATGACCAAGTATAATATTTTTTGCTCATTGTTTGAACTGGGTTCTATGTTATTACTTTTAGGAATCTGGATGATTGTTTAGGTTCATGGTTTATGCAGAAAAGGGTTCACAAAACTTCAGATCAGTATCGTATATAATTTATCACATTTTAACATCAAAACATACCAATAGCATACTATACATTTTATCATCGAAATCATTTAAGGGCAGTGTTCTTCTCACTTCTCACCCTCCCTCTTTTATCTATATCACAAAGGTGGTAAAGCACAGGATTATTACGCAGGCTGAAAGTGGGGTTAATAAAAAAAAGGTTGCTGTGGTCCATCCACCAATATTCAGGGAGCGCACATCAGAGGAGATTATACAAACCACAATTTATTTAATGGAACAGGATAGGGAGGGAGTGAATGGATGGAGAGGAGGAGAGCAACAATGGGGGAAGGACAGTAGAGTGATAGAAAGGTAACAAATCAGCTGACCCTAGTATAACTGTTAAATAGCTTCTTTATTTAATTTGTTTCTTTTACCAGCGTTGCACCTCCAGAATATCGCAATCCAAAGTCAAACTGTATTGAATCTGAACCATTCTTTCCTTGATCACGGTCCAGTGGGGATTTCTTGACAAAGTTCGGTACCGCAAGGTTGTAGCGTGGGGGCAGTCACAGTAACCTGCTGTGGCTCTTAGGTTGCCAGGTAGTGGCGTCTCTCCAGGTATAATGTCAATGGAGACCTACACCTCGCCTTTCTCGCTCTAGAAGAAGTGACGGTTGCCTGCACAGTGATTGTCATTCCGGACCAGACAGATGGTTCCACTCAAAGTTACTAAATGCACCTGACAACTCCATCATGATTCATAGAAATGCCAAACTCCTGGATGGCTTAACTTGCTTAGCTCTGGCAGAATATGGATTAGCCCAGAATCTAAGCGCCTGGTTAAGTCCATCGGTCATGATATTCTATATTTATAGGTATGAGGACTTGATCTGGAGTACATGCGACATCTCTAATGAAAGGCGGGATAAACAGACGGACTTACTTGTGAAATATGGAATATTTCTTCTCATTGCCATCTGATGTGATGAGGAAAAGGTATGTTCATAAATCCACTTGGCGGATAAAAATGCATTTCGGTACCATTTCATTAAGTGCCTCCTTACCGAGAATCAGAGGCTGAGCAAGTCTTTGAATGAGAAGAGAAGGAAATAAAGTCCGCCAGCGAATTATGTCTCATGCATTTTTAATTGGAGAAGGAATCGATCTAGAGTATGCACTGACTTTTGGTGATTGACCAAAAGGACTATGAAGAACCCGCTAGGATTTGGAACAGACTTGAGAGGTCGGCATTATGATGGTCTTTTGGCATTCCAGGCAATTTTAAAGGTGTCTGGTGGAGGTCAGGTCAGGGTTTTGTGCAAGCCAGCAAGTTTAAATTGTTTTAAACCAATTCTCTATGAAACTGTGTTTTTAAGGAAGTGAGTTCAGAAAGTCGATGTGAACACTGACCTTGTTGGACAGAAACCAAATAAAGTGCCATATGAGAAGTCACGGGGTGTCAGTACTACCCAATCTACGGCCACGTTTGTTTAGGAGAATCTCCAAAATGATATCATTATATTATTAACAAGTGTTGCTAGAAGAGTAGGGCTAGGAATTAGACAGGGTGTGTCCACAAACCCTTTGTCTATGTTGTGAGATGCACTGATGTTCGGCCAAGAATTTGAAATCGACTGGCTTTCAGCATAATAGGCTGTGGCCGGTGATCGGCTGATACTGAGGGTCAAACTGTTTATAAATAAATATTTTTCAAGTAAATGGTACTTAAAGGAAAGGTTTTAATCGTAAGCAAATGAAACCATGAGATTTTCATCTTTACCATGGCTGTCAGTACGTATAAATTCCATCACCTTACTATCGAAGACACCAGTTGTCACATCACATGCAACCTTATATTAAACACTTCAAATATATCCTGTGTTTTCGTGTGTGCACGCCAGTGTGTTCCCTGCCAGACGTGTTTTGATCCTTCCATGGTGGACCAGATCAAAATGTATACTTGTCACGTGTAATAAGAAATGTAAATTAAAAATAAAGAGTAGGAAACAGAGGGAAAGAAAGAGTCACTTTATCCCTATTCCTGCCTTGCATTCAGCAGCATCCCTCGTTTCAGTCTGCTGTCAGGTGGTCGGAGTAACATTTCGCTGGCAGTTTTGTAGCGGTGTACGGGAATTGCTGCAGGTCTCACTCCAGTCATTTGGATGTGCAGCCCTGATGGGAAATGGGAGATTTATTCTCAGGTGGATTGTGTTGAGGCAAACAAAAGGGACATGCCAAGTTGCGTTACTTTCGGCAGGGGCAACTCTTTAGTAGCGATCCTTTTAGGGGGAATTAGCAAACATTTCAACATCAAGAGAGCTTAGCAGACCAGCTTCGTGTAATAACGCACTGCAACTTCAGAACGCTACATGATGAAACAATGTTTTTTTCAACTTCATCCTGCCCTTTTGTGGCTAGAAGCAGATGAGACTGTGGTTCAATGAAGAATATGGGCCAGCACATTGGTGCAAGTGGTTAGTGCTTTGCCTCGCACCTCCAGAGATCCCTGGTTAGGTACTGGCCTCAACTCCCATCTGGCATGGTGGTATGTGTCCTGGGGTACTCCAGTTCCTCCCACACTTTAAAGAGACCCGTGTTAGATTAATTGAGCCTCTAAAGTGGCTCCAAAGCTCATTTTTAATAGTGTGCAAAATCTTGTATTAATGGCTCTATTATAAGGATTAGCACCTATGTGATATGTAAAAGAAATTGAAAACTACCAAATTAATAATGAATTTTAATTGAACAGATTACTTATGCATTGAACCTCCTTTACCCATATATGGGGGCAAAAAAAAGATTTAGTCAGTCATGATTGTGAAAGTTTTTCCAAAAGATGAGAGGAGGGCTGTTCATTTTCATCATAGCTACACTTCAACTATGAGAGACAAAACTGAGAAAAAAGCCAGGAAATCACATTGTAGGATTTTTTTAAAAGAATTGGAATTGTAAATCCTGGGGGAACATAAGTATTGGTAACCCACAAACAAGCAAGACTTCTGGCTTCACAGACATGTAAACTTCTTTAAGAAGCTATTTCTGTCCTCCACTCATTACATGATTAATGGTTTGACTTCGTATCTGTATAATAGGACACATGTCCACAGACTTCAAAACAGTCAGACTCCAAACTAACATTGCCAAGACCAAAGAGGGGTGTGGAAAAGGACACCAGGAAAGAAAATTGTAGACCTGGGAAGAGTGAATCTGCCATAGGCAAGCAGTTTGAAAAGTGATGATGTTTTAGGTCATTATTTATGCAGTAAGTTAATTAGGAAAAATTCTAAAGGGTTCACAAAACTCTAAGTTATGGAGATCGGCCAAGTAAAACAATTGGACAAACCTTTGTGTAATTAGTACTGAATTTATGGCAGATTATAATACATTCAGTAAGGTGGTATAATCAAAAATTATAATCTAAAACGAAAATGTTAAGTTATAGCTAAATTGCTAACGGTCTCAAAATGCAGGACTTCACTGTGCTAGCTTCCCGTGCTAAGGTGGTAGGTATACATTAGTCTATTGTCACTAAATGCAGGTTGGAGTGGTGGTATCACATTGTAGAGTTACATATTCCAAACATGTATTAATATAACAACAGCCTTTAGGCTTCCAATATCACAGAGTTTTGTGTAAATGGACTAAATTGTTTTAATAACTGTCTGCTATAGATAAGGTAGAATGGAATTGGTTTAAAATGCTGGAGTGTTACCTTATAAACACACAATTGTGAAAGGACATTTAACACATGACTCTATGAAATGATTTCATCGGTCTCAGTCATTCATTTTTGTGTATCTTATTTATTTCTCTTATAGCTAGCTAACTGGCTCATTAATAGCAGATTGTCCCAAGCAGAAAAACAGACTGGGGTGCTCTTCACGAACCAGCACACGGCACTGAGAACAAATAGCCGTGTGTGTGTGTGTGTGTGTGTGTGTGTGTGTGTGTGTGTGTGTGTGTGTGTGTGTGTGTGTGTCCGTCCGTCCGTCCGTCCGTCCGTCCGTCCGTCCGTCCGTCCGTCCGTCCTGCAAGACTAAGATCAATGACCAGGTGAAGTGACACAGGGCCACAACCTAGCAAAATAGGTTTACTGTTTATTTTTAAACATTGTGTTACACATTTCTGAGTATTGTGGGTTAGGAATTGGCATGTTGCCTGTTTGTTGTTTGGATATCTGCATTTTCAAAGCAATACATTTCAAATATTTGAATGGAAGTTAGCTTATGGCATGGAGTTATTACAAATATGCAAGGTTTATCATTAGGTTATTGTGATTATAACCATGATGTAACCATGTAACCATGATTCCTACAATTTCTTAGAATAATTGCAGTGAAAACAGCTTTATTTGATTTTAAGTCCACATGCATGCATTTACACTTAAGTAAAATGTAAAAAAAATATTTATTGAAAGTGTAGAAAGCCGGGTTGCCTCTAGTCAGTTTACATACTTAACTTACATAGTTACGTTTGTCAATGATTTCATATTCTTATGCACTGCAGAGTGGCATATTTCTGCAAATCTTAATGCAGAATGTTAACCTCTTAGGATAAATATGCTAACCATAATTCACTTTTTTTTTCCTCTTTTTCAGTAGTTTCAACTAACTTGTTAATGGTTCATTCGAAATTTCAAAAATACTGTGTATTTGGTTTGTGTAGAAGTTGTGTTAACATATTTAACCCAGCTTTTCTTGTCATGTTTGTTGTGCTGGTATGACTGGCCCAGACAAAGCAGTGCTGCTGGAGTTTCTAAACACTCTATTCACTCACTCTGTACTCTATAGACACATCTACCATATTGCTCCTCCTTGTAGATGCTAAGTAAGAGACAGTAGCTTAACGGTTTGTGTTTGTCGTCATCTCATACAAGATGCTGGTGGCTGGACATTTTTGGTTGGTGGACTATTTTCAGTCCAGCACTGACACTGTGGTGTTTATAAACTCCAGCAGCACTGCTGTCTGATCCACTCGTATCAGTGCAACACAAACTAACTGACCATTATTCACAGTGTATGTAGAGAAGCAGATGGACTACAGTCTGTAATTGTAGAACTACAAAGTGCCTCTATGTTAAGTGGAACTGAAAAAATGAACATTGAGTGTAGAAACGAGCTCGCACAGCTCCACACACACTCAGGAAACAGTGTACATGCTCAGACATGCACATATTCACACCACACACACACCCTCTCCAGGGGAGTCCCCCCCGTATGTGTGGGCAGCCATGCAGAGACATAAGCAAGCCCTCTCCCCATTCCTTGTTTGGCAGTCGGTAAATTCTGCCATTGCATTAATTTGGAAAAATAGGCTGTTTGTGGCATTCAAGAGCGCCGCGGCTCGGATCATAATGGAGGCACCTCTCAGGAAATGACTGATATGACAAATTACATGGCCCGTTAAATCCCTATATTTGGTCGGACCATGTCGCTAAGCCCTGTCTTTTTGCTGTCTCACGCAGAATGGGGAGGAACAAGCTGGCGCGTCCTACATTCTTGATTTTGAGAAAGGGTGCTTCATAAACTGCTTGCTTGAAGTTGATCTGAAATGTAAACAATTCTAGAACATAGATATTTAAGGCTTGTTTTTAACCCATTCCAGTGCTCATATATTTTTTCTTTCAAAATTGCATAAACACGTAGCGTTGTTCTAATTCGTTTCAATCCGTTCACACTCCGTTCTCTCTCTCCTATACATTAAACATTTATAACATTCCCCCGTATCTAGCTTTGTTTCTCGGCCATCTAATATCATGTCCCTTTTTACCATGACCCAGTGGATCAGCACAGCTGAGAGGGATAGAGAGGCTTTTTTGCATCGCTCCCTCCATTTGCTGATTATATCAAGTGCTCGGCAAAGATAATGGGCAGGCGCAGGTGGGAGAGGATGCGCGCACAATTACACACTTCTATGGACTACTTACACAATGCAGTGTGGGATCTCCAAAAGTATGTGAATGCCCCTTGTAATTAGTGCCGTCTGCTAATTTAGTGTAACTCTAATGTTAGCAGGTGCAAAAACTTATCCATGTGGTCATTGACTCTCCATAGACCAGCACTGGCAGTAGAATGGGTTATTACTCTCTGCTGCTAAGGAGTCAATTCAAAACAATGAGAAGCAGCTCCACACCATTATTCCTCCACCTCCAAACGTTAGCTATTACTGTGCAGTATTCTCTTGGCTTCTCCCGACTCTCGGTTTGTCTGTCCGATTTCCAGATGGTGAAGCATGATTCTGAACATGCTCTAGTGTTGGTGTGCTTCACACCAGTCCAACTTGGCATTGCTTGTGGTAATCTTTGCCTTGCGCGTCAGCGGTCGACCATGAAAAACCAACCTATTAAGCTTTTAATGAATGGTTCTTGAGACGATATTGTTAGAGTGAGTGTGGCAAACGGTTATGGACAATTATGGGCTTTATAGTGGTTGACCGATGTGGGTTTTTTTCAAATGTGTTTGTAAAATTCTTGCATTGTATTAGCTTGCTCTTGTTAATAGAATATCTGCTGTTGCTTACTAAAGCCATCAATGGAAATGACATTAAAGGAAATCTAAATGTAAGGAAAACTGATTTTTTTTTTTTTATTTACTCACAACTGAAGCATGGAAGTAAATGCATGAACTGCAGAAGGTTTCACATTTTGCCACAACAATAGATTTATGCTCAAGTAGAAGATCTGACCGTGCATTTCATTGACGAAGTTTGCATAATCTCCATATTCTGCACGGTGGTTAGTTCGCAGATGGTGAAACGTTTATGGAGTTTTTCCTTGCCACTGTCGCCCTATGCTTGCTCAGTTTGGTATTGGCCTTCAGTATTAGAAGATGATCTAAAATTGTAAAGGTGCTTTGAGACAATGCTCTATTGTACAAAAAAGTGCTATATAAAGAAGTCTGACTTGACTTACTTATATTTGAACCAAGTTGTCTTTATACAAGTTAGTTGTCTTTAACGGAAACCGATTTCCAACATCGTTTGCAGATTGCCATCTTTTGAGCAACATGGTGCTGGTGTCTGTATTTTGTCTCCTGGCACAGTTTGTGCACTGATTTTTAACTTCAGTCGTGCCTCGGCTACATAATGTCAGCTCGCACATCCTTAAAACAACACTTACTATAGTTGACAGTTGCAGCTTTAGGAGGTGATGGTGGATCCTGTACCAGTGTCACGTTGAAAGTCACCAACCAACCCACTGCCCGTGTCTCTGGACATCGCAGGCCTGTTTCATGCACCTGGTGCCAATGCGTGTAATAATGTGATATAGCGTTTGAACCCAAACCAGTGTGAATGCTCGAGCGCTGCTAGGTGCAGCCATCCAGCTCAATCTTTTTAGTAGATACCGGCAAAATTCAAACCATATTTCCATACTCGCACACCCAGATGGAGGCCAACTGTTCAGTGCCCCTTTCCAGGTGTTGAGTCCTACTGTGTGAGACAGGGTGCACCTGAGCCGTCTAATTCACACAGGCATGTAACGCTGTTCCTGTCTAATATGAGACAGCATCTGCTTAGTTTCCTTCCTTTCTCCATTGATTCCATCTCTTCTCCCTCACCCTTTGTGTGGCTCTATAATGTGACATGATGATTTATTCTCAGGCAGATGGCACATCAGCACTTCCTCAAACAAACAACGAGCCGGAGAGCAAACAACTGACGAGCAAGAAAATGCATTATTCAGGAATAGGGAGAGGCTGCCTTTCTTGATCTATTCATACATTTTGTAACGGCGCATGTTTGTTTGGTTGATCTGGTTTTTGATTCCAAGGTCAAGATCTAGGTTCTAGTTCGGAGATTTTGCTGTGTAGGTATGTCATTTAATGATTGCTGTACGTTATGTGAAATGGGTCGTTAATGGATTTTGACCGCACATTACCATAGTCACAATCTTTTTAGGCTACTGTCAGTAAATATAAAGGGTATTTTCACAAAAAAAACTGCGTGCAAAACGATACACAAATGTGTCAGATACCGCTGAAAACCTGAGTGTAACGCTACTGAGTGGGTGTTTAAAAATTCGATTTTTAGAATCAAATCAATCTTCATTTGAATGATCCTGAGATCGATCTTTAAAATTACTCTAATTCTAAACCCTAAATCTTTCACCCCATTGTTTTTTCGTGCACTGAGATAGTTGCACCATTTCTGTGGTCTCAGTTATGGCTTTATTCTAATATAGTGCTGCCAAAATGTGGCGTGATGATGTCATGAAGCGACATCGTACCCGGTGCTGGTTACATTACATTAACTGTAAAATATATGTAAACTTAACTATAGTTAATCTACTTTTATCTCCTCTCCTCCTTCTACCTTGGGCATCATTGCTCTCCACTTTTGTTTCGCCCTCCAGCCGTCGTTTCAAATTAATAGCTCTCTGTAGAGTTTTTTTTATATATATATACACACATATACACAGCGACATTATAATTATATAAGTAATAGACTGCCAAATGAATTATAATGCGTTTATGAAATCTATTGGCTTTTAAAACATTTGTTTTGATTAAAATTTGGAAGATGAAGCTATTAATGACCAGCCTGATCCTTCCAGTGAGCTGCTGTTTGTGAGCCTATCAATGGCGATACCCAGCGCTACACGCTACCATCTACACAGCATTCAAAGCTTGAACTGTTATAGCGTTACATATCACTCACTCCAGGTAATACACACCAGCAGTTTTTTGTTTACTGATGGATTTATGCTTTCACACTTGTTGCAGTTCAGTCATCAAATCCACAGTCAAACTGTACAAATCCATGACAGTGTACCTACAGAACAAGCACGCTAAATCAGACACACTGTAGATTGTATCGTCTCCTTGGAATTATAAGGTTCTGTCTAACATTTTTGGCACCTATATTTAACAAAGAAAAAGGTTGAATTCTGATGTTTCGCTGTACTTTTCCATTGCGGATATGTTCAAGATGTGTTGTGAGTGTTGGATACAGACCACATGGAAAAAAAATGTGCACAATCTATCAAAACATCAGATTTGAGCAGTAAATCACCTCACCTGCGTAGGCTTAGTCATCAGGTCTCTAAATCTCTAATTAGATGCCACCTTCGTGCCAATAAATGATTTAGAAAGTGTTCCAAGAGCCTTTTCTTTCGTCCAACAACAAACAAGTGCCCGTTGGTCTCAGAATGTGATCAGCTTTCAAAGCGTTTGTTAATGTTAAAGAAATATGTCACATTTAACTTTTTATCCCTGCATACAAAATGGATCATTTTATGACAGGTGCCAAAACTTTACCGTGACACTGTAGGCAGAAAACAGGGCTAAAAAAGTCATAAAAGAAATGAAGACCACTCTCAGACAAACACACACTTTTTGCCTGCATCTGGTCATGTTCCCTCTCTGGACAGACTCGTTGACATTTCGGCACTCGCGCACTGAGAGGCAGATAGTAGTGCGGAGACGCAGCACTGTTTCCCAGAGAGCCTTCAGGGGACATCTGTGACATGTTTTCACCTTCTGAGAGCTTTGGGTTACATGATAAGTCTCTCTCTCTCTCCCTCACACACACACACACACACACACACACACACACACACACACACACACACACACACACACACACACAGAGTCTTGCCCTGCTGCCAACCTGTCAACATGGGAAGGCATGGCAGCGTCGTGGATATTGGAGTGGTGAGAAAAAGCAGAGAGACGGAGTAAAAGGAGGATGAAAAATGAAAGCCAGACGAGTCTTCTGCCATTAGAAGGCAGGAAGACGCTCCCCGTCACTCTACCCTACCCTGACTGAATGAGGGCAGTAAGTGTGTTCAGGCCCTCTCTGATTTTAAACGCATCTCTTGAAGGAGCCAATTTACTTAAACTGCCAATAAATACACTGATGTGGGATTATGGCAGCAACACATGCAAAGAAGAAACAGTACATACAGTGGGGCAAAAAAGTATTTAGTCAGCCACTGATTGTGCAAGTTCTCGTACTTAAAAAGATGAGAGAGGTCTGTAATTTTCATCATAGGTACACTTCAACTAGGAGAGACAAAATGAGGAAAAAAATCCAGGAAATCACACTAAGATTTTTCAACAATTTAATTGTAAATCATGATGGAAAATAAGTATTTGGTCACCCACAAACTGGATCTCCCTCGATCTGGGGCTCCACTCAAGATTTCATCCCATGGGGTCAAAATGATCATGAGAACGGTGAGCAAAAATCCCAGAACTACACGGAGGGACCTGATGAATGACTTGCACAGAGCTGGGACCAAAGTAACAAAGGCTACCATCAGTAACACACTACACCAAGAGGGGACTCGGATCCTGCAGTGCCAGGCGTGTCCCCCCTGCTTGGGCGAAGGGGACAGGATGACTGATCCGTGTTAAGGGAAGAATGAACGGGGCCATGTATGGTGAGATTTTAAGACAAAACCTCCTTCCATCAGTGAGAGCATTGAAGATGGAACGTGGCTGGGGTCTTCCAGCATGACTGATCCCCAAACACACCGCTCGGGCAAATGAAGGAGTGGCTCCGTTAAAAAAGCATTTCAAGGTCCTGAAGTGGCCTAGCCAGTCTCCAGACCTCAACCCCATAGAACATTTGTGGAGGGAGTTGAAAGTCTGTGTTGCCCAGCGACAGCCCCCAAAACATCACTGCTCTAGAGGAGATCTGCATGGAGGAATGGGCCAAAATACCAGCTACAGTGTGTGCCAACCTGGTGAAGACTTGCAGGAAACGTTTGACCTCTCTGTCATTGCCAACAAAGGTTATGTTACAAAGTATTGAGTTGAACTTTTGTTATTGACCAAATCCTTATTTTCCACCATAATTTAGAATTAAATTCTTTAAAAAACCCTACAATGTGATTTCCTGATTTTTTTTTCTCATTTCGTCTCTCATAGTTGAAGTGTACCTATGATAAATTACAGACCTCTCTCATCTTTCTAAGTAGGAGAACTTCCACAATCAGTGACTGACTAAATACTTTTTTGCCCCACTGTATAACTGAAGTATTTGTGTTCTCGATATCCATGATAGCCGTAGTGCTGTAAGACAAAAAAAAATAGATGAGTAGATAAGTACTTATATGTGCATAAGAAATATCAAATAGGAATATGCTTTACAACTACGGTATAAGGCCAAAATTTTGTGGACACCCAAAAATTAGATCCAAAACATAGATGCAAGTATGGAGTTCGGCAAAAGGTTAGCGTGGTCGCCTCACAGCTCCAGAGATCCCCAGTTCATTCCTGATCCCGTCTTCCAAATGTCCGTATGGGTTTACTCCGGGTACTCCAGTTTTCTCCCACATTCCAAATATGTGCATTCGGTTAATCGGTCACACTAAATTTTTCCACTGTGAATGTGTCTGTCTGGTTTCGATGTATCCTTGCTCATGTCGTGAATAGTCATTGATGCTGGTCCCACCTGTCTGCTTTGAAGAAACTTTGTTCTTCTAAAAGGGCCTTCCACTTGATTTTGGAACATGACTCTGAGGTCAGCTTCTGATGTTAGACAATATGCTCTCACTTTTGGCATTCTAGTGCATTTTTAACTTGTCTGTTGGAGTTGAGGTCAAGGTTCTGTGCAAGCCAGCCAAGCTCTCAATCAAAGCTGGTAAACCAATTCTCTATGGACTTTGCTTAAGGACAGCAGGGCAGAAAATTGATGAACTGACTTGTTGGAAGCGGAAACCTATAAATGTCATATTGAGAGTCACTGGGTTATCAGTGCAACCCATTCTACTGCCAATGTTTGTCTATGGAGAATTCAGAAATGTATGCTTATGAATGTGTTTCAAGTGAGTGCTGCCAAAATAGCACATCCCAGTAATTATAACTTTGGGCCAGATAGTGTAATTAACTGAAGAGTTCATCAATTAGAAAACAGTTAAAAGCTAAAATCTCAATTAAATCAGTTTTTGGCAGGACAACCCTTTCCCCACGCCAGCAGCTTGAACGGTTTTCATGAGCAGATTGAGTTTAGGGATTTA
Source organism: Ancistrus triradiatus (assembly GCA_025084515.1). Taxonomy (NCBI): domain Eukaryota; kingdom Metazoa; phylum Chordata; class Actinopteri; order Siluriformes; family Loricariidae; genus Ancistrus; species Ancistrus triradiatus. The sequence continues at coordinate 998 of JAJAGP010004555.1, read as the reverse complement.
TGCTGATAGGACAGATTCTGACTCCACCATATAACGTGTCCAGTCTTCAACTGTACTGTTTTGGCCGCCATGTGCACGTTGTAGTCCCCGATTCCTGTTCTTGTTTGACAGGAGTGCAACCTGACGTAGTATTCTGCTGTTGTAGCCCATTCGCCTCAAAGTTTGACCGGATGCTTTTCTGTTGTGAGTAGTGACTATTGAATTTTACTCTTGTCTTCCTATATAGTTGAAGAAGTCTGGCTTCTCTGACCTCTCTCATTAACAAGACATTTCCACCCACAAAATTACAAAAGTCCTAATTTATACACACGTGGAAGTGACTTTGGTAGAAACTGAAGATAAGATTCAGAGTGATTTTTGATTTCCACACAGCCAAAGGGTGACAGAACTTTATTCTGGCTTGTTTTCAGTCTCACCCCCATCACTTCACCTCCCCTTGTTTTCAGAGTAGAAAGAACTTGCGGAGTCAAAGGCACTGCCATAGAAAATAGTAAAGTGCATGTATTACTAAGTGTGATGTGTGCCTTTGCTCTTCTCTGCTGTGAGATGCACATTCTCTCTCTCTCTCACTCTCTCACTCACTCACTCACTCACTCACTCACAGTGCTGTATTTATAGGCCGATGTTCTTCCATGTCATGCGTCCTATGCATAATAAAACACAGCGAATGGATCCTGCATACCATGGGTGAAGTGACCTCCATTAAGGAGTAATATATGATGAGAACAGCACAGAGTTGATGCACAAAAACACAAACATACATGCAATCCAAAAGTCCCTGGTGAAGCTCATTTCTCACTATGGTCATGTTGTTGTGTAGGAATGAAGATCTGGAATTACTACCACCTTGATGAAGGCTGTTTACAGGGACAAAACTGGGTGTGAGGAACTAAGTTAATTTAGAAAATATCCTAGAGATGTACAACCCCAACTCAGGAAAAAGTTATGGAGACGGTATGGAAGATGCAATTAAAAAAATGTAGTGTTGCTTACATTTA